>CM038225.1:17623996-17857121 GCA_021442155.1 Cymbidium sinense
TAAAATTGGCCAGTCTAATCTTTGCATTTTTTTTTCTAATCCGTCGATTTGACGCCTTCATTGTTATTAAATCACTAATATATGCTTTTAAATGATTACAATTTAGTTTTAATGATTCCACCCAAATTTAATTTTGTTTAGTTCTACAATTTCAAATTAATTATGAGACTCGGATGATCCATAGCATTAAACTTAGCAATTGGCCTAGAAATAAATCAAATGAAAAAATTAAAAATATAATCTTCCAACATTAAATAAATTTTAAATTTTTCTTTTTATTTTTTTTCCTTTTTATAAAAGCATTCTTGATCTCTCAACGTTTATTTTATTATTTTATTATTATTTATTTCATCCCCATCTGAAGTTTATTAATGAACGATAAAAAAATGATTTTATAAATTGAATTGAACAGATTAATCTCATTAATGTAACTGTGAAAAGGTTTTTTAGATAATTCAGTCCATTCACAAAAATCTCCTTCAAATAACACTTCTTTATACTCTTTCAGATGATTTTGATGTTACTAAATGTTGCGTTCTAGAAAACCAGTTACGGTAGAATAAAAATATTCGTCTTAGCTTCGTTGTGAAATCCAACACACACACAGATATTTAAAGAGTGAACAATAAAACTCCAGAATTTTTACATGGAAAACCTCGAAAAGAGGGAAAAATCACGGGTCTAGCCCAGCAAAAAGCTTCCACTATGTATCTGTTTCAGAGTACATGATCTTCCGACAGGATTACATGTATATGAGAAAGGAACAACTATGTGACAACGAATGTCGTAGCCAAGAAGAAGAGATGATGGAAGAATCGTAGAAATGGGAACAATCAAATGGAACAATGGTAGAAGTCATCATGAAGAAGACAGACGAAGAAGATCGACCACAACAATGGTGATCTGACCGTTGGCGGCGTGACAAGTTGGAGGATCTTTCTCTCCTCTCTCTTGCACCCCTTATATGAGGAATGAGGTTATTTATAGGTTGGGAGTGGCCTTACAAATACATGCAAAATCCAAACCACTCCTCACAAACTGATGATTCCTCGATTATAGATGATGTATTTTGTGTATTTGAATGCTCAAAGTGAATTGTAAGATCTTTGGCTTGAATCAGACGCCGATTTGACTATATAAACACTCCATATTTGAGAGTTTTAGGAATTTAACCGATGTCTCAAAGTTTCCAATGATATTTTAAGTGCTTGATCTCGGGTTCAATTTGATTAGATTGCTGCGATCAAGATTTGTGGTTCATAGAGAATTTTCGGGTTCATATCAGTTGCTATTTTTGGATGATATTATCTCAATTATCAAAAATATATGTGCCAAGTACTTCAAAATAATAAATTCTTCAAAACTGCAAGTCCATTAACCACATATTTTGAGAGAAGATCTTCATGTAAGCATAAGATTATGAGAGCGACAATCAAATATGTGTATATGCGAAATTTTAAAGTTATTATGCAACATTCTGCGCACATTTGAGTTAATTTGAACATGCAAGAAACTCGTATGTGGGCATGGGTCTTATAAGAATAGGCGAATGAAAGGTGCTAGCTTTATTGACAATGAATGTCTTTATGGTGAGGCACCGCTGAATTTCTGAAAGAATGTGAATGCTTTGACTGGCAGCGGTCAGGCCATGGAGTCGAACCAGGCTGGTCGAGGCATGCTGAACGGATGTAGCAGATGCGGGTCAGGCCAGCTCAGCGCGAAGGTCATGAGCGGTGGCTGCAATGAGAGGTCCATGACGCGAGCGACGGCGAGCTGACGCTACCCTTTGGATAAAGCAGGAGAAAGACCTTCTCTTGAGAAGGTCGGAGGCTATCAAGACTGAATATAAGCGGCGCTCGAAGAGGTGACAATCGGACAACGGATCAAGACGATCAAGACTGTAGTATACCGAAGGCTCCAGCCGAAAGAGGTGAGACTCGCGACCGGCGAGGTAGACGTCAAGCGGCTCCAGCGAAGAGGTGATTGACGTGAAGCGAGGCATCAAGAGTAGCTCATGCTCCAGCCTCGAAGAGGTGATGACTCGTGGACCGAGGAGCGATGAATGTAGCGGCTCCGCAAAGAGGTGTTAACGACCACCGGCGGAGATCAAGGCGGCAATGCGGGTCAACAAGTCGGCTGGGTGATCGTAAGCCAGTGGCGAAGATAATGGCGGGCGATAGTGGTACGCGAAATTAGCAGCAATAGTGGTGATGTGAAGAATTAAGCAGCGAGCCAATGGTCGACGGCAGCAGCGCATGCCGATGGTTGGCCAGTAGTCAACAGTGATGCGCTCGCGTCAATCAGCAGGGATAGCCGTAGCGATTCGCTTGGTAACCGGCGAAAAGTACACTGCGATAATTGGCGAAAGCGATGAGCCAGCCGATGGATGGCGGTGATCAATTTCTGAGGTTGGCGGTAGCGAGGTTATTAGTAGTAGCGTGGTCGGTGAAGCAGCTGATTAGCTAGCGTCGTTGAAATTTTGACTATCGGGTTGTTTGTCGAGTGTTCACTCGATGATGTGCGATGATGTTAAGTGTGGAAGAAGGTTGAATTGAATCTGGCGAGGATTTTGACCCATCGAGGTTGTTTGTCGAGTGTTACCAATGGATTAACTTTGTATGGAAGAGGTTGAATTGAATCGGCGAGATTTTTATATCGAGGTTGTTTGTCGAGTGTTACCAATGGTTAACACGTATGGAAGAGGTCAATTGAATCCGTGAGGATTTTTGACTATCAGGAGGTTGTTTGTCGAGTGTTACCATGGAAGTGATTAAATCCTGGAATGACCTATCAGGTTGTTTGTCGAGTGTTACCGATGATGTTAACGTGTGGAAGAGGTTGAATCCCACAGGATTTTGACTATCGAGGTTGTTTGTCGAGTGTTACATGGCGTATGGAAGAGGTATTGAATCGGCGAGATTTTGACTATCGAGGTTGTTTGTCGAGTGTTACCGATAATCTTATGGAAGAGGTTGAATCGAGGATTTTGACATGTTGTTTGTCGTTTGGTCGTTTGTGGAAGTCTTTACCTTCGATGTTGAGGTTTTTTTTTTTTTTTTTTGTTTTTGTGATGGCGTTTATGGAGAGGTCGACCTTTATCACTATCTTGTGTTGTTTGGAAGCGTGATTTTTTGTGTGGAAGAGGTAGGAAGTTGACCTTTGACATTATGGTTTTTTCGATATGAGTGGAAAATTTCCAAGTTTATATCTCTCTTTCTGTTGAAATATTCTTGACTTTCTTGGGATAATCGATTAGATATCAGAATATCGATTTGGAATAATCTTTGAGATTAAGAGTTGCCCCAGTTTAGACAAAATATGAAGGAACGAAGTTTGATGAATCTTCATTCTTAAACGCTGCAAAAGCTTGAAATGCTATATCGATGGTGGTTTTGATCTTGTTGGGAAACTTGGTGATACAAGATGAAATAATGGGAATCGATTTTCCACGCGTCAAGCTTGTGTGCTAGAAAACCCGATTCTTGTGAGTAAAAGTATTCGCAGCTTAGTTGTGAAATCCAGCACACACATGTATTTAAAGTGAACAATAAAACTCGAAATTTTTTACGTGAAAAACCTCAAAAGAGGGAAAAACCAGGGGCTAGCCGAAAAGCTTCCACTATGTATGTTTGAGTACAAGATCTTCCGATCAGGATTACAAATTGTATGAGAAAGGAACAACGGTATGTGACAACGAATGTCGTAACGATTCTAGTAGTAGCGAGATGATGGTGAGCGTGAGGAATCATCAATGGAAATCACAATCGAGAAAATGCGGGGAACAATTACTGGTAGAAGTCATCATGATGAAAATCGGAGAGATTGGCGGCAAGGATCAGGCGGCGAGGCGGCGGTGGCGGGGCGTGACGGCGGCCATCAGTGGCGGCGATTGTCTTGGAGGATCTTTTGAGCTCTCTCCTCTCTCTTGCTTGGCCTCCCCTCATATGAAGAATAAGGGGTTATTTATAGGTTGGAGGAGTGGCATCTCTATAAATACATGCAAAATCCGAACCACTCCTCCAATCGGATGGCTCATGATGATTCTCTCAATCATATGATGTATTTTGTGTATTTGAAATGGTCAAGTCAATTGTAAGATCTTTGGCTTGTTGGAAGGCTGCGTCGAGGCATGCTGATTTGACTATAAACACTCCATATTTGAGCTTTTAGGAATTTAAGCGATGTCTCAAAGTTTCCAATGATATTTTAAGTGCTTGATCTCGACCAGTTTCAATTTCTGATTAGCTTGCTTTCGGCATCAAGATTTGTGATTCGACTAGAGAAATTTTCAGGGTCATATCACTAAAAATATATATGAGGAGACGATCAATATACTATTGAAATTATGAAATCCTATTTATAAGGTAATCTTCTGAGTGATTTGATCAAGATTCAATACAAATCGCATAAAAAATTATGGATGATAATATGAAAAATATTTATAATCCTCAAAACTTATTAATCATCATTTATAATAATAAAATTTTATAATCCTCAAAACTTATAAATGATGATTAATAAGTTATGAGACCTTTCTATTTTGAAATTGGAGTTTTAATGAGAAATATGCAAGGAGAGATAAGGGGAGGCCAAACCCATGATTTCTCCTTTCTTCCAATTTTTGGTAGCCTAATTCTTATAGAATGGGAATGCTTTTATGTTAATGTTCAAAAAATTTCATTAAGTGCTTAATTAAGAATAAATTCATTTTCTTATTGATGCAAATCCACCTGGCTAGTGCTTATATGTCATCCTGGAGAAAAATATAATAGATTATTATAGCTTTTATAATGCTAAGCATTTTGATGTTATAATGGACAGAGAGTAAATGACTTTCTACTAAAGAGAATGATCTTATGTTTTTATTCCCTTAGATTAGAGGTCAAAAGAATAATTTTTTAATGCGTTATGAACTCTTGATGGCCTTTTGTACTCTCATGTTAGCATTGCTATTGTGTGTCAACACTATTTTAAAGATCTCCTTGATAATTGTTTTGATTCTAGTTGTAACTAGGATTCTATTTTTATTAATATCTGAGTTTCTTTTCATATCTTTTTAGGCCTTACCTCTCCATTAACTAATAAAGAAATTAAAAGAATTGTCTTCATTATTCTTAAGAACTCCAAATTTGGTCTTGATGGTTTCAACTTTAAAGTTTTTTTTTTTTGTTGAAAGTTGCTCAATCATTATTGGCAAAAATATTTGTGTTGTTATTAAATACTTTTTTTTTTCTAAAAAACTCGTTTCCCTCAAGGCCTCTTTTATTGCCCTAATTCCTAAAATTTTTTATACGAGATCAATTTCTTTCTATAACTCTACAGAAGATTGTGGCCAAAATTCCCGTCAATCATCTTAAACTTGTTATGTATGCTTATTATTCATGAGGCTCAAGCTGGTTTCTCTTATGATAAGAGTACTAATGATAATATCATTTTTAGCAAATGAGATTTTAAATGAATTCAATGTCTCTCTCTCAATCAAATTATTTTATGCCAATCTTGATTTCAAAAAGGCCTTCAATAAAGTGAACTATAAATTGATCATCAATTGAATGTTAAAGAAGATTTCCTACTGTCTTTTTTATTTCTTATATTGGAGAGTGCATTCTCTATTTATATTAATGAGGCCTTTGAAGAGAAATATTTCTCTTATTTTATTAGTCTTGGATATAGTTTCCCATTGTATTTGTATCTCCTCTATACTATTATGGATGGACTATCTAGTCTAATTAAGTAAAGTGTCAACATGGCTACTTTTAGTGCTTTAGATTAAATAGCAATACAAAATTTTCTCATCTTCTCTATGTTGATGATTTCATTATTTTTTGTGAAACACTTTGAATAATTTATTTTGCTTTAAAAACATCTTAGTATTTTTCTACAAGGCAACTAATATTATGATCCACCCCAAAAAATTCGTATTTATTTTCTTAAAAGCACTCAACATAACTATCATTTAAATATCACCAATCGCAGACTTTCTTTTAGGTTTATATTAAAACCTATCTTAAATATCACCAATCGTACCAACCTACTCACTAATTGATTAGATATTTTTCTATTTGGAAACAACACTACAAAGTTGATTCTTCTTTCAAAAAAAAATATTATATATTACTTAGCTCTCATTATTTATCAGTGTTAATTTTAATTTTATGCTCCTATAGGATCAAATACCTTTGGGAGATTCTTAAGGCCAACTTCTTCTAGTTCTTGCCTTTTGATCCTTATGCTCGACTTAACTCTTTCTGACTTCTTTGGTTAGAATCTTCCCTATTTAGAGGATTCTCTTAAAGGGATGCGATGACTCTTCTTTTACAATGCTTTATGATGAAGTCGATAGTATTATTCCAGTAGTTGGATAGTCTAAGTTTGATGCTTAGTGATAGCCTTTTTCATGCTGCAGCTGATAGTTGGCTTTCCTTACTTTCTTTCAGTCCTCCAAGCTATTTTACTTGGATTCCTTCTTTTGTCATGAACTATTGTTTTGCATTGGTTCCGATAGGACTTATTTCATGGCAATGAAGATATTGATTCTATGAGGTGCAACATAATAGGGCGAACTTCCTGGATCAGTTGATTGATATTTTCTTTCATTATTTCTTATTTTTTTTAGTTTATATTTGAGCATCCTATTTGACATAATTATTTGTTTAATTTATCTTTTATTTCTCACTGGTCTCACAAATTATTTGTTATCTTTTATTTGAGCCCACTACACTTAATTTATTTATTTTATTAAGTTTATAATTTCACTTCATAGATTTTGTGTTTGATTTATTTTATATATTGTAATTTGATCATTTTTTAAATCTTAATATAATTTCTAGTGCTCTGCATTCAAGTTTCATAAAATATTTATTTTGATAATGCCCTTACTGAATGGCCACAGAATTGGATAGTTTCAAGTGGAGACGTGTGCTGGCCGCTGGGTGTGCATACTTATGGTTGAAGTTACAATTTTTAAAGATTAACCAGCTTTCATGCAAAACCTGTCTTGATTTTTTTTTTTTTTTTTTTTTTTTGGAAAAGCTCAATTAATAATTGAGTGTATCTTATCATTAATTAATTTTCTTTTTTTTGATTAATAAAATTTTAAAATAAAATGAAATAATAATAAATTTATTAAATATAATATAATGATAATAATAATAATAATGTATTTTTATAAATTTTAAACTATGTTAAAATAACTATTAATTAATTATAAATAATATATTAATTAAATAGTAATGATGTTATTTGTATATAAGTATGATTAATTAAGAAATTATGATAAAATGTAATATATATATATATATATATATATATATATATATATATATATATATATATATATATATATATATATATATATATTAAAATGATGGCACTTTAAATCATTTCAATAAAAATTCCATGAAATGAAAAGAAAAATAAGGGTAAATCATTGATCTGAATTTTCTTTTATGTAATTTTTTAAGAAAATAATTTTTATTATTACAACCCAAGTCATTAAAAAATAGATATAGATTTAACAAAGATGTGCAATTATACTTACGTAACTCAACTTTGAAATTTTCATAATGAGATAAAAAAGTTTGATTGAATATTAAAATATCAATAATAATAAAATAAAAATGATTATATATATATGATATTTGCTTTAAAATATAACATGAAATAATAAAATATTTAGGAAATGTTAATATTTTAGATGATTTTATGTAATATATCATTTATTTTATGCTAAAAATATAAAAATTATGATAATATTTGTTATAAAATTTATTATGCAGTAATAAAATATTTATGTTAAATTTATTTTTTTTATAATTTGTTATAATATTTATGATAAAAATTATGATAATATTTTTTATAATTTTTTTTTATAATTTATTAACATGGACGTATTTAATTTAATGACATACATAATTTTTTTAATAAATATTGTTACCTATATAATGTGTCGAAATGAGTGTTCATATGCTATATTTTAATACATTTAATATATTATTGTTCATATATCGGTATCGATGCAATCAAAGATCAAGTTAAATAAAAGCCTTGATCAAAATTTTGATAAAAAAGATATTCAAAATATTTAGATTTATTTTAAAATAAATATAATAATCATTAAATAATATTGTACTCAGATGTATTCGAGTGTGTTTAGATTCATTCTTAGCATTTTTTTAACTCAAATACTTTGATACAAATTTATTTATTTTTCCATTTATAAGCAAGAATTTGAGATTATGATATTTTTAGGATTACTTTTAATGCTGTTAAATTTATTTTAAAATTAATACAGTATATAAATAATAAATTAAAATTATATCACATTAATTTTAAAACAAAATTCAGACACATTCCCATAAAAAAATTGGCCAGTCTAATCTTTTATTTTCTTACCTAAACCTTGATGCAAATTAAATAATTAATATTTACTTTAAAAATTAAGTATGTTTAGTTTTATAATTTCAAATTAATTATGAGACTGAGTCGAACCATATCATTAAAATTATATTTAGTTTAAAATTAAAGGTGTGCTTAGGCCAATTGTAATTCAAAATATAATATTGGAGCTGCTATAAAAGAATCTAATATTTAAAAAATTATGATGAATATTGTAATTTTATATTTATTTTTTAAAAGTTAAATAATATTTTTTTTATCATCCTTATATTTAATTAGATCAAATTAAAAAATATAATTTTTTTATCATAAATTTTTTAAAATATAACACAATAATTTGTCAAATATCTGAAACGAGATCGAACCGTACTCCCAAAATCAATTAATAAATAAAAATAAAATTGTTCTAAAACATTTTAATAAAAAACTAATTCATGACATTTCTAGAAAATATTATATATATATATATATATATATATATATATATATATATATATATATATATATATATATATATATATATTCTGCTTAAAACCAAATACAGATTTAAAGTTTGCGTCTTAAATTAGTCCAAAGACATAATGGTAATTAATGAACAAGAGACAAATTTTTAGAAAACCTCAAAAAAAAAAACCATTTTTAAAGAAAAGCTTCACTATTTTAAAACAAGAGACCAACAAGAAACAAAATAGGTAATAGTGAGATTGACAATTAGCGATGATTGATGTCTCAAATGGTGACCTTGCAGGATCTTGAGCTTCTTCCTAGCTTTTCCTCTTCTTCCTTGTTTGGATTCTTCCTCTTCTTCCTTGTTTGGATTCTTCCTCTTCTTCCATGTTTGGAATTGATGCGAGGATATAATATTGACGTAAGAATCTCTCTTTCACTGCTTTGCCTCCTCTTTCTTTCATCTTCTCCCTTAAAGGATAGAGTTCTATTTATGAGGAGCTTCTAATTTATGCAAATTTGCCACTCCTCTGACGGACGGCTTAGAATTTTATCATGATCATTTATTTTGAGCATTTGGATGCCCAAATGAAGTCAATTATGAGATCTTAGGCTCGTTAGATCGGCCGTCGAATCATTTGACTATAAAACACTCTATATTTAAGAGCTATTTTGGGATGTAATTGATATCCCAAAGATTCGATATTTCTGCTTAATGATCAATAAATCGTTATATTAAGATTATATATATATATATATATATATATATATATATATATATATATATATATATATATATATATATATATATATATATATTATAATATCTAACGTTATTATTATAACATTATTATAATAAAAATATTAATTATTATTGTGTGCTAGAAAATTAGTTGTGGTAGAATTAAAATTTACGCTTTAGCTTCGTTATGGAGTCCAGCACACACACAGATGTTTGAAGTATTAATAATAAAACTCCAGAATTTTTACGTGAAAAATCTCGAAAAGAGGGAAAAACCATGGCCTAACCCAATAAAAATCTTTCACTATGTATTTGTTTTGGAGTACAAAATTTTCCCTATACGGGATTACAAAGTTGTATATGAGAAGGGCTAACAATGAGAATCTCAAAATTAGACAACAACAACTATATAGTCACTTTCAGGTTGTAATAGTTGCTAGTGGTAGTAGATAATGGTGAACAACGGCGTCAGCGACTGACGATGAAGGTCGTCATGAGGGTGGGTGACCGGCGAAGATGACACGATGAATCGACGATAGTAGGCCTGGCAAATCGCGCTGAGCGATGACCGGCAATGATGGTTGATGACGATGAGCGATATTCAGCGGACGACCGGCCGGAGATTGACAACGAGGACCAGTGATGGCCGACAGCGGCACGGCCGGTGCAAATCAATCGGGTGGTCGAACCGCCGAGTGGTGCAGATTATGCTTGGAGGATTTTCAAGCTTTAGAGCTATCTCCTCTCTCTTGCGCCTCCTCTCATATGGACTATATTTATGATTGGAGCGACGCCTCTATAAATACATGCAAAATCAACCACTCCTCCATCGACACATGATGATTCCCTTGATCATATAATGTATTTTGTGTATTTGAATGCTCAAATGAAGTCTTAATTATGATTTTGAGCTTGTTAGATCCGCTCCAAGACGCCGATTTGACTATAAACACTCCATGTTTAAGAGTCGATTGATAATAAGCTTGAGCTTGATGATCATATTGCTTTCGACATCAAGATTCGCGGTCTCGACTAATAGAATTTTCGTGGTCATATTAGCCTATTTTTGGATGATATTATCTCAATCATCCAAAAATATATATGCCAAATACTTGAAAATAGCAAATTCTTTAATGAAATTTGCGGGTCCATTAATCATACATTTTGAGAGAACAGATATTCATGGAAGCACAAGATTATGATCAGGGAAGCGGGTGCAGGGCTGCGGATGTGTGCGAGTATGCGAGGGCGCAAGATTTCAGGGTTATGGACCTATCCAGATATTACCGGGCGCAGCGTTACGCACCATGGCTGCTGATGTGCTGAGTGCAGCGTGCACGGATCGCGAAATGGGCCTGGCGTCTGAAAACGAAGTCGGCGGACGCGGTCACGTGGGTCGCGCAATGGGGCAGCGTTTATGCAGTCGAAAGTGTCAACCTCGGGCTTAACTGGCGATGAGCGTCAGAGGGCGGAGCGGGCAAGCCATGAGCATCATCTGGGGCGAGTGGGTGTTGGTCCATGCGTGCTCGTGGACGCAAACGTCCGTTTTTGCCCGTTTTCGCCCGTTTTGAGCAGTTTTGGGTGATTTTTTTTTAATTTTTTACCTTTTTGCCCCTATAGGGGGTCTATAAAAACCCCTTAGGGCCAAGGTAGAAGACACACTCCTCATATGCTCGAGTGTTCCTCTTATACTTGAGAGAAGGTTGTTCGGAGGCGATCAAGGCCCGTAGTTCATACGACGAGGCTCCGATTTTCCCTCAAAAGAGACGTCAACTGCCCTTGTCGGACCGACCGGGTTCAAAGGTGATCAAGGCTAGTTCAGTTCCGTTTTCCCTCGAAGAGCCGCCCCTCGGACCGACCGATTGAGCGATCAAGACCGAGACATACGCCGTATCAGCGTCAGCCGCGATTATGACCGACGACGGTAAATGACAACGGCCGATGGTGAAATGACCGCACATGGTTAATGAGATGGTCGTGAACCGGCAATGTCGGATGGCCGCAGAATGGCGGATGACCGGCGAATGGTGACCAGAGATGGCGAGCGGCGGCAGGCGGCAGCGTAATGGCCAGCGGCAACACAGGTCATAGCGACTAAGACGGTGAATGAAGGCGACTCAGTCGGGAGGACCGCGACGATGGTGAGACAACGATATAATGCCGACGGCAGAATCGGTGAGCAATTAGCGGGTGGCCGACGGTGGTCGACTCGATGATTACTTGAATGATCGGCGCCGTAGGGATGACCGGCGACGTGGTGGTTAGATGTGACGATGATGGCTGACGCGACGGTAGTGCACGGTGACCGTGCGTGATGACCGATGATTGCCAGAAGTTCTACTTTTTTCTTGTAAACTAATGGATGGTTTGGTTGATAGCTTGTCAAGATGGCGGGGAAGTGTTAATTGGAAGCGTCATTCGGCGACTCAGAAAGTCGATAGATAATTTCAAAGTATCATTCTCCATGATGTTACTTGCTTAACTTCCATGTGAGGGGTAGAATCGAATCCGGGATGTTTGACCCATCAAGGTTGTTTGTCAAAGTTTTACTTGACATTAACGAAGAGATCAATTAAATCCGAGGATTTTTGAGGTTACGATAGTTAACGTGCATGGAAGAGGTCGACTTGAATCGGCGAGAATTTTGACCTATCCGAGGTTGTCGAGTGTTACTCGATGGCGTTAACTGTATGGAAGAGGTCATTGGATTTTTATTTTGACTATCAGAGGTTATTTGTGAGAGTGTTAGTCGATGACGTTAACCTGTATGGAAAAGGTCGAATTGGATCCGAGGATTTTTTACTTATCGAGGTTGTTTGTCAGTGTTACAATGGCGTTAACTTGTATGGAAGAGGTCAAATTGAATCCGAGATTTTGACCTATCAAGGTTATTTGTCGAGTGTTACGATGGCGTACTATATGGAAGATGTCGAATTGGATCCGCTGAGGATTTTTGATATATCTGAGATTGTTTGTCAGAGTCTTTGCTTAATGACGTTAACCTGTGTAGAGTAGGTGCAAAGTTTTGATCTATCCGAGGTTGTTTATCAGAATCTTTGCTCAATGACGTTAACCTGTATGGAAGAGATCGAATTGAATCTGTTGAGAATTTTTGATCTATCCGAAGTTGTTTGTCAAAGTATTACTTGATGACGTTAACCTGTATGGAAGAGGTCGAATTGGATCTGCTGGGGATTTTTGACCTATCCAAGGTTATTTGCCAGAGTCTTTGCTCGATTACGTTAACCTGTGTGGAGTAGGTGCGAAGTTTTAATCTATCTGAGATTATTTGGAAGAGTCTTTGCTCGATGACGTTAACTTGTATGGAAGAGATCGAATTGAATCCGCTGAGGATTTTTGACCTATATGAGGTTATTTGTCAAAGTATTACTTAATGATGTTAACCTGTATGGAAGAGGTCGAATTGGATCCGCTGAGAATTTTTGACCTATCCAAAGGTTGTCGAGTCTTTGCTGATAATATGCTTAATTGGAGTAGGTGCAAAGTTTTGATGCTTATTTGGAGTCTTTGCTCGATGATGTTAACTGTAGAGATCGAATTGAATCCGAGGATTTTGACCTATCGAGGTTGTTTGTCAAAGTATTACTTGATGGAAGGTCAAATCAAATGTTCGTTTGTGGTTGTAGCCAAAGTTTCTCTTAACCTTGGTCTTGTTTTTCCATGAGTATGATTGGAAAATCATAATTTAAACTATATCTCTTCTCAATGTTGAAATATCCTTCAAATTTGACTTGTTTCTTGGGATGGTAATCGATTAGATGCTTAGCATATTAACATGGGCGATCTTGTGAGATTAAGAGTTGCCCCCTAGTTTTTGACAAAATCTGAAGGAACGAAGTTTGATGAATCTTCATTCTTGCGTATCCTTAAAAGCTTGAAATGCTCCACCGATGGTGGTTTTGATCTCGTTGGGAAACTTGATACAAGATGAAATAATGGGAATTAGTTTTCGAGATAGCGTCATTAGCGTGCTCGGATTCGCGGTAAATTAAAGTTCGCCTTAGTTGAAGTTTACAGATGTTTGAAGTATTAATAATAAAACTCCAGAAATTTTACATGAAAAATCTCGAAAAGAGGGAAAAACCACGGGGCCTAGCCCAGTAAAAATCTTCCACTATGTATTTGTTATGAAGTACAAAGTTTTCCTGATACGGGATTACAGAGTTGTATATGAGAAGGGCTGACAATGAGAATCCCAGAATTAGACAACAACAACTAGATAGCCACTTTCAGGTTGTAATAGTTGCTAGTGGTACTAGATGATGGTGAACAGCGGGGGTCAGTGACTAACAATGAAGGTCGTCGTGAGGGTGACCGGCGAAGATGGTCGGTGATGGTCAGCGGTAGTGACCGATGATGGTAGTCGGCGACGGTGATGGCGTCGATGGATGACCGTGGCGATGGTTGATAATGACCGAGCGGAGTGGTGGCGTGATGACCGGCGGAGATTCATGTCGAGGACCAGCGGTGGCGGCGGTTGGTTAACCAGGGGTGTTCGGCCAGTGGTACGATTATACATGGAGGATTTTCAAGCTTTAGAACTCTCTCTCTTCTTGGACCTCCCTCATGTGAAGAAATGTATTTATAGATTAGAGGTGGTGTTTATAAATACATGCAAAATCAAACTCCTCCATGGCTCATGATGATTCCCTTGATCATATGATGTATTTTGTGTATTTGAATGCTCAAATGAAGTTGGAATTATGAGATATTGGACTTTTTAGATCCGGCTCATCAAGACTCTCGATTTGACTATAAACACTCCATGTTTAAGAGTCGATTGATAATAAACGCTTGATCTCGGTTAGTCTTGATTGAGATTACTTTTTTTTGCATTGTGTAGAATTTTTTGGTCATATCAATTATATAACTTATAATAAATATAAATAAATTTATTTATAATTTAAAATAACGATAAGTAATGACTATAAATCATTAGGTGATTTAATATTTTGGTCTCATCTTTCACTATAAATGGATGAAAATGTGAGCTTGAATGAGAAAATTTCTAAATACTTTCTCTTTCTTTCTCCACTAACTTCCATCCTTCTAATTATGTTCATTTCATTTTTGGGCAACAAGAGACACGCGATTAGTTCAAAGTTTTACTGATCAGTCGTGGTGTATGTGTGATCAAGGCAAGAGGAAGGGCTGCATCTTATGAGTAGATAAGAGAGCTATAAATTGGTGCACATAAGGCTTGATCTATTTTAAGGATAGTTTCATCAAGCCTCTCCTATTTCAATCTCATTACTTTTTTTTATTTGCTTAGTTGTGTTAAATTTATTTCTTAATTGCCAATTTATTTTTTAAAAGTTCTAACAATCTTAGAGTAGATCAAAATAATTTTTTATTTTAATTATTTTTACTAATTAAAAAATATGTTTACACAAATATCGCTTCGTCATGATGATGTTAAGTAGAAAAAATTTATAGGATCACATTTTAAAAGATGACAAAATATATATATATATATATATTAGTTGACATGCTTAGGATTAATTTCTGCATTTATAATCCTTCTTCATCCGAACGTAATTCAGAAAGAGAAAATAATTCTTCTTCTAATGAAGGGTTAGGAAAAGGAAAAACTTCACAATAGATTCATTTTCTTTAACTTGGACGCATTCTTAATGTTCTTTCTGATTGTCTTTATAATATGTTTTGTACATCAACATCTTCTTTTGAGCTTTGGAAAGCACTTGAATCAAAATATGAAAATGAAGATGTGAGTTTAGAAAAATATTTGGTCGAATCATTCAATTAATATAAAATAAGCGATTCTCGCACCGTATTAGAACAAATAAATGAAATTCAAGACATTATTCATGATTTAAAAGAACATGACATAAGCATGACGGAAGCATTTATAGTTGCATCGATAATAAAAAAATTACAATAATCATGGAGTCAATTGCACAAATATTTAGGCATAATAGAAATAAGATGTCTTTTGATGATCTTATTATTGCACTTAGAATAGAAGAAAAAAAGATAAAACTCTCACTAAAAATGAATCTCAAACACATGTCAATATAATGGAAAAGAGCAATTTTAAACGGAAAAAAATTAAACCTTTCAATAAAAAGTTTAAGAAATAAATTTTACACACGTCTAGCAATAAAACTAATAAACATAATGGAGATTATGTTTTGTATGCGGGACCAACCATCTTGCAAATACTTGTTATTATCGGAAAGATAAGACATCCAAAAAAAAAATAAGACCTTTAAGCAAAATTGATCTCAACCACAAATTAATATGATCACTTATCAATGATTCTCTTCCTTTGAGGTATGTTAGTCCATCATTTGAAATTAATTTTTCATATTATTCTACCGATTGGAGGATAGATACCAGTGCAACTATATATCAGAGTTTTGATAAATCTGGGGTTTCTTCTTACCAGGATACACAAAGACGAAGTGTAAGCATGGGCAATGGAGCATTAGCTAGTGTAATTAGAGAATGAGATATTGATCTAAAATTGACATCAGGAAAATATTTAGCATTATATTCAGTTTTGCTTGTACCAAATATTAGAAGAAATTTAATTAGTTATTCACTACTTGTTCAACATGGTTATCGTCTTATTTTTAAGTCAAATAATGTTAATATAATCAAAAGTGGATCATTTGTGGGTACGTGATATTTATGTAATAGTTTATTTAAATTAAATTTATCATTTTTAGCAATAAAATATTTGCTTAAATCCTTCTATTTCTTTAATTATTTCTTCTAACATTTGACATGCAAGATTAAGACATGTAAACTACAAAATAATTAAAATAATGATACATGAATTTAATATCTAAAATGATATAAATAAAAATGTTAAGTATAAAATTTTTTCTCATGCAAAACAAACTAAAACATCATTTAAATCTATTTTTGTTAAACAAAATAAATGATTAGATCTTATTCATAGTGACATTTGTGATTTAAATGGTAATTTGACTAGAGGAGGTAAAAGATATTTTGTTACCTTTATTGATGATTTTTCAAAATTTTGTTATGTTTATTTAATCAAAACTAAAGATAAAGTTTTTGATATATTTAAGAAATATAAATTAGAAGTAGAAAATTAATTAAATAAGAAAATTAAAATTTTAAGATCGAATAGAGATGGGAAATATATTTCACTTTTGTTTAATAAATTTTATGAAAAAAATGATATTATACATCAAGTTACTCCTCCATATTCTCCTCAATCTAATGGAGTAGCAGAACAAAAAAAAAATATAACATTAATTGATATGGTAAATGCAATGCTAATCTCATCAAATTTATCGAATAATTTATGGGGTGAAGTTTTATTAACTTGTTTATTTTAAATCAGATTCCTTATAAATATTCAAATAAAAACCTTATGAATTTTGGAAAAATAAAAACTTAATTTTAGTATTTAAAAGTTTAGGATTATTTAGCTAAAATATCTATTTCAGAATGTAAAAAGAGAAAATTAAAATTTAAAATTATAGATAATGTATTCATTGAATATTCTCTTAATAGTCATACTTATAGATTTTTTATTATTAACTCCGACATTAGAAATATTTTTATTAATACAATTATGAAATCTAGAGATACTACATTTTTATATATTTCCTATGAAAATTAGAATTACAAAATCTATTAATCAAAAATAATCTTTAATAGATAATTCTATAATAAATAATGATGATACTGTTTTAACTAATAAAAATGAAGAAAATATTAGAAACGCTAAAAGAATTAGAAAAGAGAAAATTTTAGTTGATGATTTTTATTCTCTTCTAACGAAGTATTTATTTTAGAAAACGATCCTACCACTTTTGGTGAAGCTATGAATTCTATAGATGCACCATTTTGGAAAGAAGCTATTAATAATAAAATAGATTATATCTTATCAAATAAGACTTGGGTGATTTGTGATTTACCTCCTAGGTGTAAAACTATTGGATGTAAATGGATATTAAAAAAAATTAAAATTAAAATCACATGGATCTATAGATAAATATAAAGAAAGATTAGTAGTCAAATGATATACACAAAAAAGTGACATTGACTATTTTGATATTTATTTTGCTTGTTAGAATTTCTACAATTCATTTACTTTTAGCTTTATCTTTAGCATATAATTAAGTTATATATCAAATGAATGTAAAAGCGTATTTTTAAATTGTGATTTAGATGAAGAAATTTATATGGATCAACCTGAAAGTTTTTAAAAGGTCAAGAAAATAAGATTTGTAAATTAATAAAATCTTTATATGGATTAAAACAAGCTCATAAATAATGACATGAAAAGTTTGATAAAGTTGTATTAACATATGAATTTTTGATTAGTGAGTCTCATAAATATATTTATATTAAAGTTATTGATCATGATTATATTATTTTATGTCATTATATTGATGATATTTTAAATTTTGATATCAATCTAAATATTATAGAGTTTCTATCAACTTAATTTGATATGAAAGATTTAGGTGTAGCTAATATAATACTAAGTATAAAGATTTATAGAAATGCAAATAACATTTCTATTACTCAATCACATTATATTCAAAAATTTCTCAAAAAATTTAATTATCAAGATGTTATGAACTCTATACAACTCTAAATTACATCTTATAAATAATTTAGTGATAATGTATTGTTAAAATATTCTCAAATAATTAGTTATGCATCTAACAAATTATTCTCGACTAATATTATTTATACTGTAGAAAAATTGAGTTGATATATTAGTAACTCTAGTGAAAATCATTGGAAAATAGTAGAAAGAATTTTTTAATATTTAAAAGGCACAATAAACTGTTGCATTCATTATAGTGATTTTCCTATAGTATTAGAAGGATATTGTGATGCTAGTTGGATTGTCAAGACTAGTGAAATAAAATCCACTAGTGATTATGTTTTCACATTTTGTGGTGGTACAATACCATGTAAATCTATCAAATAAACATTAATATCTAGATCTACTATAAAAGCATAATTTATAACATTTAATCTTATTACTTATGAAACCGAGTGGCTTAAAAATTTATTAATTTGTTTATCGTGTATTGAAAAACTTATACTTATTATTTTAATAAATTGTGCTAATCAAGCTGCTATAAAAAAGTAAAAAGTGCAAAATATAATGATAAAAAGTGTCATATGAGAATAAGACATGATTTTTTTATAAAAATTATATAAAAGAAGTGTTGTTACTTATCAATTTATTTGCTCTGAGAAAAATATTGCATCTATCATTTAAAGGCAAAAGACTTATATTAAGATCATTAGAAGGATGGGGTTAAAATAGTCATCACAGTGGAAACCTAACTTTCATATTGGAAACACCATGATAAAAGGTTTAATGTGGTAAAAAGCAAAGGTATCTTGTAGATCTCACTTATATAAGTGTTGTAGTAATAAATAGGTAAAGAGATCTTATTAAGATCCTACTTATGAATTGAGAAAGAAAGTGCATGCCTTTAAAGCACACCATTGAGTAAAACTTATAGTATATCAGGTATACCAAAATGATATAATAATTTATATATTTAGTTCAAAACTTTGGTTACTATGGTATTTATTATTGTTAAATTTTGATTATACTAATTGAAAGTTGAAACCCGGAAGGTACTTTCATCGAATGCATGATAAAAGTTGTTCAAAATGAAAAATTTGATTCTTGATCTCTTATTTTTTTCACCTCAAGTTTATTTATAAATATTTTTTTATTGGAGAGGGAATTGTTACAAAAAAAAATAAAGAAAAAAATATAACTAAAATGTTATATTATAATGTTACAATATCTAATGTTATTATAATAAAAATATTAATTATGTAACTTATAACATAAATTAAATAAATATAAATTAATTAATTTATAACTTAAAATAATAACTAGTAATGGCTATAAATCATAAATAGGTGAGTTATTTTGCTCTCGTCTTTAACCTATAAATAGATGATAATGTGAGAATTGGAAAAAAATTTCTAAATATTCTATCTTTCTCCACTCATATCCATCCTTGTCATTTTGTTCATTTCATTTTTGGACAATAAGATACAAGCGATTAGTTTGATGTTTTGCCGATCAGCGTGGTGCATGCGCGATCAAGGCAAGGGGATGAGTTGTATCTCATGAATAGAAAAGAGAGCCGTAAATTGGTACACCCAAGGCTGAGGATAGTGTCATCAACATGCCTCCCTCACAGACTATTTGAATCTCATTACTTTTATTTTTTTATTTACTTAGTTGTGTTAAATTAATTTCTTAATTGCCAATTTATTTTCTTAAAATTATTAAAATATTTTCAAAAATATCAATAAAATATTGAATTGATAATTAGCATGAGCTTTTGAAATTTATTTAATAAAGCGTAAAATTTAAAATTTTTAAATATGATAGTTAAACTAAACATTATTAATTATTTTCTCATTATTTTTGTAAGCATCTTTGAAACCCCTAAAAGATGCCAATTATTATCGGTTGTCTGACAAGTGGCTGTCTAGAATAGCTCGAGTTATCTTGACTTGAACTTGAGCTTGATCAAATTATCAAGTTAAGAGCTAGAGCTAGAGCTTATTTTATAAGTTCTAGCTTTGTTTCCGACTTATTTAATATGAAAGAGATAAAATAATTATGATTCAAATAATTATTATGATAAAAATAAAAAAAAATTAAGAAATTAGAATTAAAATAGTAATAAATTACTTGATATAAGATAATGAGATATACTTTTAAATATTTTTAGCAATTGTATACTTAAACTATTAAATTTTAATATATTATAAGTACATTTTATATTAATATTTATTAAACAAGCTGGTTTACGAGCTAATGAGTTGAGTTGGGACTATCTTGAACTTATCTTATTAGGTCACCGAGCATGACTCACTAGCCGTGTATTGAATTGAGTTAGAACTAGCTCATGAGCCGACTTAACTAACTTACACCTCTAGATGAGGTATTATATTATCACTCCAACAGCTAGTTAGGATCAATATAAATGTCATATGATAAGACAATTAGAAAGAAGCAATCATACGTAGTGATAAAAACTCATAATGCCATTTGGATATCTAAAACGAAATATAAATTAAGATTTCATAATAGTTTTTTATATTATAGTCTCATCTAAAACTTCATTCTTCTGATTTTTGTCCACTATATCATAAATTTTGTAAATTTTATTCTTTATTTTCTCTTATAATATAAATTATATTTAAAATTTCAGAAGATTACATTTATGAGATATTCTTAGGAACATTCATATTTGATTAATCAAACATTTGTTGAGAATCGTATAATTTTATTTCAATAAAATTTGCTTGCCTCATCATTTCTCAAGTTAAATTTATTGCATTTATAATAGTTTTTTTTTTTTCAATTTCACCGCATCATCTATTATTTATTATTTGCCATAAATTTCCTCTAGCTCTATATTATTTGAGGCGAGAAGGTTTAGGTGAGCTACATATTTTTGAAATTGATTATTTAACATTAAAAAAAATATTAATGTGATAAAATTAGACTAATGATTTGATCATGGAACTATAATAACTGTATATGAAGATGTGATGCATATTTTTTTTTTTTAATTTTTAAATTCATAGATGATGAAACTTTTTTATTTTAAATTCATCTAAGAAAAAAAGATTAAGTTATTTTAATCAAAGTTTATTTAGAAAAGGTCTTATATTTTTTAATATTTTATTTTAAGATGGGTGTAATATATAAATAATTAATTCACATTTATATTATTTTAAAATCAACTTTTTTAAGAATAAATTTTTAAATTTATTAGATTTATTTTAAAAAAGTAAAATATATTTTAAATATATATATATATATATATATATATATATATATATATATATATATATATATATATATATATATATATATATATATTAAAAAATAGCTTGTGTTTCTTTCCAAATTAAATCTTTGTCATTCATTTCTGAAGAGTGATGTGAGGTGAGAGTTTTACAATGAGTTTGAAGTCAAAAAATTGCATATGAAATGATAATTTATATTATTTATATACAAAGCATATAATTCATATATATTTATATATCTACTATCTAAACTTTTATTTATTTATACTTAAATAATACTCAAATCTCTATTATTATATCAGAAATAATATCATTGAATTAGTTTTTAAAGTCAAAGGCTTATTTTTATGCATAAAAGAATAATTTTTTAAAATATCAAACTTTATGGGTTAAGTATGTAAATGCATAACAATTGTGTGCTATAGAAAATTCTTTCCACCAATTTGCCATATTTGTAAACTGAATAAATATGACCCTTATGCTATATATGCAAAATTCTCTGATTCATTTGCCAAACGCGTTGTTTCTATCTATTCAGTTCCTCAGTCCATATTTTAAAATAATTTTCTATGCTTGTTTAACATCTCCATCTTATGATTATTATTTTTTTCTTAGGAATCCATTTAGTTGTGTGATACCCAATAGGGATAAATCTCTTATACATGTTAGTTTTAAATATAAGTAATTCATGTTTATACTTTTTTTTTTTATTTTTTAACTTAGTTTTTACTTTCCACTCTAATACTACATAATAAAATCTTGTCCATGCATGCATGAGAGGATTTGACAAACGTTTTGTTCTATTTAAATATTTTAAATTTTATAATTATTATATCATTTCTAATATATGATTTAAAGTTTAATTTACTAATAATATAATTAAGAATATAAATAAAACTTAAGTTTTCTTCATCTGATGATTTCTTATCTCAATATTTTTTTCTAGACATCTTTTAATTAATACAAATCTATTCAAACAAATTAACCATTAAAAAGAGATTATAGATTACATATCTTTTATTATCTCTTAATGTATTTTTTTCTATTTTTTAACAGATAAATCTTATTTTTATCACACTACTGATTTTACATTAATTTGGTATGTGCTTTATAAAATATTTTTATTTTATTTTATAATATGTATTATAGGTTTATGATTTTTAATTTTGTATATGTTTGATTAAATTAAGTCACACACACACACAATATATATATATATATATTTAAAATTTTTACATATTTATTGATAACTTTTAATATTTAATTTTTCTATATTTGAGAAAAAATATTAATACAATTAAGGTTAAGTTGGACTTTAAAACCCTTCAACCAATAATAATGCAAATAGCTATATGGACACAAGCGGGATATGAAAGAAATAGCAATATTAGAAAGTGAATGTTGGAATGATGCTTCCCTATCTTCGTTAAACACATGGTACCAAACATATGGCTCAATAGCTTGAGTTGATGTGCCAAAAATGTAAGCTTTCTAATAAGACATTGAAAATAGAGAGATCATGATGATATAGAGCAATGAAGGCGAAGAGCATTATAAATGGAATTATAATTTTTATTTTTTAGGAATAAACTCTATATATAATTAAAGTAAATTTGAATTATAAAAATATTAAAATTCATCAATATCTTACCATAATTAACAATATAGGTAATTCAAACTTTAAATGTACTTATTAATATTAAAACTACACAATATTATAAGATAACAAAATGATATCCTAATATTTGTGACTACATAATTTGTATATTAATTAATTCAATCATATGACATATATAAATTACATTTCTTTTCGTCTAATAAATTGAGATGATCATAGATGATAATTAATTTAATATTTTGATTTAATAATCAATAATTTAACAAGATCAACTAAATGAATAATTATACGTAATAACTCATTAGCATTTAGACTGTACAAAATTATTATATAATTTTTATTTAATAATCTCTGTTTAATTTGACGTCATGATATAAGCAATTTAGTTTTTGGTTTTACACATAAAATAATGTGAAGAAATAGAAATTAAGAGACATATAATGATAAAAAAACTAAATAATAAAAATATATTTGAGAAAAAAATTTAAATTCAAATAGAATGGCTTATAAATCTAAATTAATCTCTTTAATATATGTAAGTCCATGGAGAATTTTTGAGGATATGCAACTTTAACTAAAGAGTTATGATAAAATTATGTAAAAATAGTGATTGAAAATCAAATTAACTTATATTCTTATAACTCTTTTATATATTTTATAAATACATAGAACATTATTCATAAGTTTTTGAAATTTTAATACATAACTTTTTTATTAAGAGAAATGTGAACTTTATTATTTTGATCTATTTTTAATAAAAATATAAATTAAGTAATATAATATAATTTTTATAATATGTTTTTTAAAACTATTAAACGTATAATATTACTAGTATATATATACTTCTAACTGAAAGCCATATGGTTCTACAAAATTTAATTTTATTTTGTTCTACAATTTCTAGTTAATTTAGTTTTGATAATTCCACAAAATTTAACTTAAAATTAGCCATTATGTCTAAAACTAAATCAAATAAAGAAAATAAAATAATTCAATTTTTAATAAATTATAATCAACGACTAATTCATGAAATTTCTGTTCGGCTTGATATGATGATAAGATAGCTCCACAATCATATTTACAAAGTTACAAATGCTCACATTTCCAAAATTAACAAATCAGAATTACATCCTGACAACTAAGCAGGACTTATAAAATTTATATTATTATAAATCAAATATAATTTGATTTGAGATAAAGACAACTTACATTTTGATTGATTCCTCAAATATTACACTCAAAGTTTTAAAATCAATTCAACTCAATGTTTTTAACAATTATAATTATTGTGTGAGCATTATTTATGCTAGTTTTTAATGTGGGGCCTCTGAATTTTTTTTATTTCATTTTACTTTTCTTATTTTTATAAATACATTTGTGATCATTACATGCCCATAAAAAAAAAAAAAATACTTAGCTTATACATTCAGACTCCAATAACGTTATTGTATATGATGCTCATTCAATATACAGTTATTGTGTATTATCTATAAAGTATTGTATATTAATATTTGCATAAATATTATATATTATTGTATAATTAATATTACATCAATATACTGTACCTCACAATCAATATGAAATATTTTACTGTTAATACATAATATTTATATATTAATTAAGCAACACATATAAATAAAATTTGAATGTATCCGAATACAGCAGACGTAATGCTACATTTGAATTAAGCAGGCATGAAGCGCATGATATCATCACATTGAAATTTCTTGGTCAGCGTTCCTTTTTTATGACCTCCTCACCTGAAGATTATTAATGAAAGATAAAAAAGTTCTGAAATCTATGATAGAAAATCATGTCTGATAATATGAAAAAAATTTTATCATCAACATTTATAAATCTTCATTTTTAATAATAAAGTTAAAATAGGATAACAATTCAAGTTGGTAGCACAGTTTTTTCTCTGTTTTATTTTATTATGGGATCATACAAACATGAAGAGGCGGAGGTTTACGCAATCTGAACAACATCACGCCATTCACACTGCACCAGCTTCGCTTCCTCTTCTACATGTCCTTCTTCCTCCACCTCGACCTCTGCTGTAGCCGTCGGAACCCTCCTAAGCTCCTCTAGAAGCTTCTCCAACGTCTCATAAGACGACCCTCCCTTCACCACCGCCGCCTTAGCTTTCTCCACTAGCTCAACCAGCCTCTCCTTAGCCCTCCTCCCCTCCTCTCCTTCCATTAGCTCCCTCACCCCTTCCACCACTTCGTTCCTCCGCAGCAACCCATCCCCCACCGGCACTTTAAGCCTTAGGCCGATGCCAATCTCCTCTGCTACCATCTTCGCGTTCAGTCTCTGCTCCGCTATCATTGGCCACGCCAATATCGTCACACCGGCCGATATCGCCTCAAGCACCGAGTTCCATCCGCAATGGCTCATGAATCTCTACATGGCCATGGCTCAAAACCTCCTTTTGGGATCCACCCTCTCTCAATCCTCCCAAATCTCCTGCATCTTTGGGAGGCACCCACTCCGACCGCAAAGCCCATAGGAAGCGAACCTTGGCCCGAACCAGTCCATGGGCCACCTCATCCAGTTGCTCATCAGAAACCTCTGCCTGCGTCCCGAATGCGACGTAGAGGACGGAACCATCCGGCTGCCGATCGAGCCACCGAAAGCATTCTGAGTCGGGGATTTCTATATTGACCGATTCGACGCTGGTTAGAAGGTTTAGCGGGCCGATGAGCCACGCTCGCCCTCCCGGTCTGGCTCCAGGAGTTGAACGTACTCTGTGGAAAGCTGTTGACAATTACTCCTCCCGATTGAGTTTATAAACTGAGTTTCCGGGTTAAGTGGGTCGACTGAGTTGAGAACGCTTTCCACGTCAGCCTTGGTAAGCCTGAGCTGGAGGTGCTGACAACTGAAAGGGTTCTTCTTTGGGAATATTAAGCCAAAGTGACTTGCAGAGGGACATGGAGAAGGTGGACATGCCGTGGAAGACGAGTCGAGGGAGACCGAAGCGTTGGCAGATGGGGAGAGTCCATCCGAGAAAAGTCGGAGATGAGGCAGAGAGGAGGAGTTGGGGAGGGAGGAGGCTGGAGGAGACGGATGAAGGGTCTTGTAAGGAGGTGGTGGCACCCAGAAAGATGGGGAAAAGGGAGAAGGAGGGGAGGGCTTCGGTTGATTCGATGCCAGCGGGGAGGTCGGGGTGGCTAGGAAAGGGGAGGAGGAGGAGCCGGATTTTTGCGGCGATGGCAGCGAGATGAGGTGGTGGCGAAGAAGGATGTTGAGTTGTGATGAGGGTGACGAGGAGGGAGGAAAGGGCTGGCGAGGTGGAGGAGCGGATCGTGTGGCCTTTGGATAAGAAAGGAAATATGAGGATGTGATCTTCCTTTGCGGCGGTGGCAACGGTCATCTTTGGTGTTTACGAAAAAATGTCAGCTTTCTCTATCTTTGGTTTGCGGGAAAGAATGGGGAAGATAACTAATTATAGGCGATAATCTCTCTCTCATTTTTCTTACCTTTTCTCTCCTCTTTGGCAATTGTTTTAATTTAAAATGAATACATAAATAGAGAAGATCTAACGTGCATACCAACTATTTTCTTGCATATTAAATAAACTTATTTTAATAACGTTTATTATATAATTTTGAATACAATATTAAAGTACCTTTATATTCTATATATCATTTATTAATTAAAATTTATTTATATTTAGAATTATTTGATAATATTTAATATATTTTGATCTATGAAATATTTAACTAATATTTTCATTAATACATGAGTATGTATTACATAAATTGACGAGTACATATATTACATACTTATTTTTTTTAAGTTTTAATTTTATTTGTTTTAAATAATTTCACTAATATTTTTAATTTTTTTATAATATATATATATATATATATATATATATATATATATATATATATATATATATATATATATATATATATATATATATACATATATATATATATATACATATATATACATATATATACATATATACATATATAGAAATATTTATTTACTATTGTAGTAATTTTATTCTAGACGCGAGATCTGGTCCAAAAAATTATCCAACACACAAGAGTATGAACAATGGGTTATACGTGAAAACCCATTGGGGAAAACCATGGCTCTCGTAGAACTTTCATGTCAAAAGATAATCTGCTGTAGTTAGAAGGTGTTTAGAGGAAACAATATTCGAGTGTAAAAAATACATCTCAACCCAACCCGGGAAAGTTTCCCAAAAGCGAACGGATCTTAGCAACCTCTTGATCTTCGGGAGAAAGAGCAAGAACTGTCTTTTCTAGTCCCAGACCCACGATGAAGCTCGATCTTGTGCACCATTGGTCACGGTGGTGATAGATCGGGCGGCGATTCTCGAGTCCTGCCTTCATCGATTCTGGCCCCTAAGGAGGAGAGAATGAGGCTATTTATAGTTTTGAGTAAGGTAAAACAACCACTCCCATAACCACTGGACGGACGTTCGATCCCGATCGACGGTGTATTTGATGATCCGGTGCCTTAATGATGAATTGGGTGATCTGATTCGTTGGATTCGCCTTGACGAGCCGCCGATCGACTATAATATATGTCGTTTGGTGACCATTTGCGATCGGATCCATTTTCATTTCGAGCAATTGACCGAATGATTCGAGTTCATATACGCTGATGTCAATATGCTCGCCTCATCGATTGCCGCTTGATATGCTACTGAAATCGGTGATTAGATCGGATTTCAAAACGCCTTGAGATTCGCTGAGAATTTTTCGGGATGTATCAACTATTATATTGATATAAGTAAAACATTAATGTTCAAATTTTACGCGTAATATTCTTCTTACATAAATGACAGTGCATTTTATTTTCTCCTTCATTTTCTAATATCTTATATATATATATATATATATATATATATTAGAAATATTTATTTACTATCATATTAATATTGAAGTAAAATCATAAATTAATGTTCAAATTTTACGCGTAATATTTTTCTTACATAAATGACCGTGCATTTTATTTTCTCCTTCATTTTCTAATATCTTATCATTCAGAGAAGGCCAGTTGAGGGGAGGAATCTTGGTGTCTGCAGAAGTCTTGTTTTGAAAATAACGCTTTAATATTTAAGTGTTTGCTGCAATTATTACGATGTCGAAGCCTCTTACAGCAATTTGACAAAATAGAGGCCACCGCTCTCCAAAAATTATCTAGCCAAACAAAAAAATTCTAATTTCCAAAGCCTGTACTTAGCTGATGAGCGGGCAGGAGCTTTTTTTTTTGTTTTTTTTTTTCTTTTTGGAAAATTGAGGGCAGCATCAGCCCAACTTCATTCCAAAAAAGATTACACAATATAATCTAGTAAGAAGGGAACAGCTGAGAACCAAAGAAAGAGCTGAAAGGACTATAAGTTAAAATGAAAATAAACACTGGACTCAGAGACATAGCTAGAATACCCACCAACTCAAACAATCAACAAATAATGCTACCAACGGTTAACAACGTCTGTCATCCAGTGAAATAGTGGACTGAAGAACAACAGATTGAGATAAATCACTCATACTGAAGACCCAACTACAACATAAAATATCATCCAGGAGAGCAGCAGTTACTCGACCACCAGCCAAATTGAGTCGTGATAATAAGGTGAAAGAGGGGAGGGCAGCCCAGTCCATTAGTCCAGGTTTCGGCAGTATGTCAGCCAGGGAGAAGCATAAAGCCAACACAGCTTGGAGATGAAGTAACTCCAACACCAACCAGTCTCATCATAGTCCAGGTTTGGACCTAGTAAGGTCCCAAAAAAATAGAAGCTTATCCAACACCAAAAACCGAAGTCACCACGAAGGTGTGAAACAAAGGGTGGAATATCATACCCAGCAGATTCCAGCAAAATCAATAAAATAACAGAGTTAAACAGCATCAAAACAACATGACATCCAAACCCGAATAGGAAGAAGTGATCTCGGCAAAGACAAGACAGAAAAGAGAAAACCAAAAACCAAGACAATCCATAGGAGGTCAGCAGGAGGGTACCCCTAAGGGGGTCTATCCAATAGAGTAGTTTTGCCATAATTAATATTTAAAAGTATTCACAATAAAACCATTTATCCTTAAGTACCCATCGACTGAGCTTAGCTGCAACTCTAAATTTGATGTTTATAGAAATTGATTCGGCAGAATTCAGTTGATTCGTGAAGATCCTTTTATTCCTCTCACCCCATATGGCATAGACAACCACCGCCACAATCAGAAGGTGAAGCCTTTTTAATGCCAAGTGGTCAGTAAGGGAGGAGGTAGAGAGGGCCGTATGAAGTGTGTGTTGGAGGAGGAAGAAACTTCCATTAGGTAACAGGCCTCGAATGATATTATGTGAGAAGGGGCAGCCAAAAAAGAGGTGATTATGCGATTCTTTTTCAGTGTGATAAAAGGGGCAATCAATGATTAAACTAAGGCCCCATTCGACTTAACATGTCAGATGTTTTAGTCCTCCTAGTTTGGCCATCCAATAGAAAATCACGTAATTAATAGCATTACATTTATACTAGACTTCCTTAAAACCTTCCACATAAGGTATTTGGACGAAAAGGGAAGTAATAATGCTTTTACTATTTATCAGCTTATGCCCATTCCAGAAGATTGTATCGTAACCGTGAGTGAATCTCGCCATAATGGACGGAGTGGGATAGCGGTAAAAGCAGCTGGGATGTTCCAGCTTCCATTCCTGATTATGGCTTTGAGATTAGAGTTTTGGGGCTGATTAATCAAAGGAATACATCCAACCCCACACATATCAACCAAGGAATTGCCATTACACCAAGGGTCATAAAATAAGGAGAATAGGAAACCATCACCAACCGAATACACTAGATTCCCTTTGATTCTAGAGGCGCAGGTTTGTATCTCCCTCCATAAAGAGGAAGTCTTAGTTGGTTTTTGCCAAATAAAATCATATTTATTCATATTCCAAGATGCAAGGGCAGATGTATGATTGAGAACTTTCCACAGAATTTTGGTCTTGCAAATAATATTAAGGGTGCTACTAGAAACCAATCTTGTACCACCTTTATCCCTTGGTAATGTAGTTTTGTACCATGAATGGGGTGCAATATCCGAGTCACTTTGCCATGGTAGAAGAAGTTGGCAGTTATAGACTTGATCTTTTTAATAATGCTTTTGGGGATAACCATAGCCCTGAACCAATAAGTTAAGTAACTATTAATAGAGGATCGAATGAGCTGAAGTCTACCTCCATAAGAGAGCCACTTTGATTTCCATCCAGCAAGCCATCTATGGAGTTTGTCGAGAAGAGATGAGCAATGGGTAGTCTTAAGTTGCCCGACCACAAGAGGGAGCCCAAGATATTTGATAGGAATTCACCGTTTTTTAGAAGGAGGTATGAGTATGAGAGATTCCTCGAGTTTTTTTGATAGCATATTTGAGTTTTTTGACGGTTTACTTCTAAACTAGTGAGGGAGGAGAAATCAACCAATACACCATTGAGGGTTAAAACTGATTGATAGTCAGCAACTCCTGCCACCAAGATATCATCAGCAAAAAGGAGATGGGAAATGCAATAGTTACCTGAAGTAATCGGCTTGAATTAATGGGCATTCATCTTATTTTCTAGCATGCAAAGAATAAATCCATGATAATGGTGAAGAGGAAAGGGGAAAGGGGGCAACCTTGTCTCAATCCAATCACAGAATTGAAGTATCCCTCTATTTGTCCATTTAGCAAAATGGAGAAGGAAATGTATGAAATACAAGCACTCACTCATTCCATAAATATCTTTGGAAAACCTTTTTGAATAAGCCTGAAAAGTAATGTAGATCTCTTCACACTATCAAAAGCTTTGTGGATATCCAGCTTAGCACAAAAGAGGTTTTGAGGATTTTTATTTTTAAATTCCAAGCAGATTTCTTGTGCCACTGAAATGTTATCAACTATATCTTTATTTTTAATAAATGTAGATTACTCAGAATGAATAATTGAAGGTAAGACTACTTTAAGCCTGTTGGCTAAGACCTTTGCAATGACTTTGTAGAAAGTGTTACATAGAGAAATGGGTCTATAATCAGCCATACTATTAGTATGTTTGATTTTGGGAATCAAGATGATAATCGTGTGCTTGAAAGCCGCTGGAAGTCGCTTGGTTCTGAAAAAATGGTGAGCAGCTAACATAAATTGATCCCCAATAGTGTTCCAACATGAAAGGAAGAATTTAGAAGTAAAGCCATCGAGGCCTGGAGTTTTGTCCTCATTTATAGTCCTAAGGGCAATCAAGATTTCCATGTCAGAAATGGGGGAACTTAGTTCTTCAGATTGGATCGTGGAAATAGTAGTGCCAACTGGGGCCTCGAGAAGGGGTAACCCTTGGTTTGTGTCTTTATTGAAGAGGGTTGAGTAATACCGACAGATTTTCATAGCAATCTCAGAGTTGATAGTAAGAATTTTCCCATCCACTTGGAGTTCTTTTATAATGTTTGCATTGCGTCGTTCTTTAATAGTGCAATAAAGGAATTTAAGGTCATCATCAGCATGAGATAACCATGAGACTTTAGCTCTTTGCTTGGCCATAAGCTTTCTTTTTTAACCATATCCCCATAATGAGCATTAATTTCTTCCAAGTTTTGGAGGAAAACCTTATTAGACGGGTCCTTTTCTAGCATCTTCATATGGTATTCTTGATCCCCTTTCAAGGTTCTGATTTGTTGCTCAAGAGAGATGGGATCAAGCTTGTGGTGTTTGAGATATTCTTTAACCAGCTTAAGCTTCTTGAATAGCACCAAGATGGGGTCTCTACTAACATAACTTTCCCAAGCTCTAGAAACAAAATCTTAAAAATTTGAGTAGAGGACCCAGTGATTCCTGAAAATGAATCTATGATTTGTCTGTTGATTTTTATTGAATGAAACCATCAATGGGGAATGATCTGAAGTTAGGGGAGGGAGAACTTTGTATGAAGAGCAGTGAAACACATCCAACTAGTGAGTATTACACATGGCTCTGTTAATTCTGGTTTTGATGGAGTTGTCCGATCTGAGGTTGGACCAAGTGAAGAACAGACCAGTGCTAGGAAGATCAAGAATGTCAGAGTCATTCACACAATCTTTAGAGTCAGATAGCCTATTTGGAGGAATTGGGTTGCCCCCAGAATTCTCATTTGAGTATGACACACAGTTAAAGTCCCCAATCACCAACCAAGGGTCTTCCATGGAATAAGAGATATTACAAGGAGAGCTCCCCCGCCTAGCCTCATTATGGGCATAAACCTGTAATAAAGAATATAGGACAAGGGGAAGGATGCCATACCATGGATGAATTGGTTTTGGTACAGATAGGGTAAAGCGAGAGAGGATTCCATTTCAACCATATCCCCTGGAAACGTTATTGTGCTTATCTTCATTAGGAATAAAGTAAACTTCTTATTGAGAATAGGGTCATTGGTACTATCTGAATTGATTTTAGTTTCAAGGAGACAAAGCATATTAAGGTGATTTTCCTTGATGATGCGAGGGCAGTCACGAATTCGGCCTTCTACCATAAGGCCTCTTACGTTCCAGCAACCAAGCTTAGGGGAAGTCATAAGGATAGAGTTAGCAATTTTTCCCCCTCTTCTTAGTTTTTTGGACTAAGAATGCAAGAGAATTAGGTTACTTGGTGGTCTCTTTGTCCTGAAGCAGTCTACCGTTGGTATTTGGGTTGGAATCTTGATGACGAAGTGAAGAGGATTTGGAGGGAAAATTCGCAATAGATCGGGTGATTATGGTGTACGAGGATTGAGGGATGGATTGAGTTTCTACCTCTTCATTGATAGCGGAGTCCAGTTCATCAGAATCATGTGTGGAATGGGATTGAGTCCGGATTTGGTTTAGGTCGTTTAAGGATGTGGTGGTTAGGGAAGGTTGAATAGTTTCGGAGCCTTTTGGGGCAACCAAGGGTATTATTGGAGGTTCTGGTAGGAGTAAATGGTGGAAAGAGGTGGTGTGGGAGCGAGGATGAGGATTGTTCTCCCTGGTCGGTTTGAGGTTATCCGAGGGAGATCGAATAGGACCCAGGGGAGGCTTTCTGCTTAAACTCCGCCCTCTGGCTGCGGATCGAATCGGCTGATTAAGAGGACAGGTTTTTGCATCATGAGAAAAGGTTGCGCATTTAGGGCAAGTGCTTGGTTTCCAGTCATAGTGAACAGCCTGATCAAACTTGATCCCGTTAAGATTCAAAGGAATTGAATCAGGGAGCTGAGATGAAGGACGCACCTGAACACAAACTCGGACAAAGGTTAGCCTATCTTTAGATGCTGTGAGATTATCCATCGCAATAGGAATACCAATTTTGCTTGCTACTTTTGAAAGCCCTTCTTTATTCCAGCAGCATAATGGAAGATTTGGAAATTTAACCCATAGAGGAATATCTGCAAAGTTCTCTTTAATTGGTCGGAAGTCCCACGACCACTCCCGAAAAATAAATGGTCTCTCATTCAGAAAGCAAGAGTCATCGTTCCACACTAGATCATAATCCTCTTTGTAGGAGAATTTAAACAAAAAGAAATCACCTTCTAAGGTTAGCAGATCCAAATGACCCTTAAAGACCCATTTCCTTTTGATAGTAGCTAGGAGCGAGCCATAAAATGGCAGTTTCCCAATAGCATGGCCGACCAGGGATAATTCCCACTCTTTTTGTCCAGCCGTCGGTTTTGTCTCTGAGAAGGAAACCTCAGCTTCTGAAGAGGGGATGTATGAGAGAGACAGGGAGTTTTTATTATCCTTTCGAGAATTCAAGAGAGCCTTCCAATTCCAAGCAAGTGTTGGGGAAGAGGAAGAGGCTGCAGTCGATTGAGCCGCCCCACCTCTTTGGGCCAAATGCGGGAAGGAGGATGTAGATGCGAAATCCATGGATGACAAGAGGAGGGTGCGAAGGGGTCGGGGTTAGGGGGAAAGGAAAAATAAAAATCCGGGACCCAGGCCCCCAGCCGGAGCCGGAGGACACCAACCTGCAAAGTAGAAAAGATCCAACCACACGCAAGAGTTATGAACCTTCAGGGGAGCCGAAAGAGAAGAGGCCATTCAAGCCGCTACGAAGAGGAAAGCCCAGAACCACACCATCCTAAAAAGTTGATATTTAATTGGCAGGACCTTTTAGTTCCCTTCTAAGATGAAGTGTTTACAAAATAATTTTTATTAGATTAACTATAAATTATAAATTATTTTTAATACTCAATAATATTTATTAAGATATAATAAAAATAATTTATTTAATTTTAAAAATATTATTATGTGTAGAGTTTAGATATGAAAAAGTTTTATATAGACACTAATAATATTATGTCAAATAGTACTCAATCAATACACAACTAGTGTCTATTAGGTTAAAAATATTATGTATTGATTATAAAATAATGTATATTATAGTGTATATAGATGTTGTATATTATTATATAATTAATATAATATTAATACATAATATTTTACAATTAATACATAATAGTTGTGTATTGACTAAGCATCACATAACATTATATTATATATATATATATATATATATATATATATATATATACATATATATATATATATATATATAATCTTTATTTTCTAAAAAACTACAGCGAATCAAATATTTGAAATTATTCCAAAATTTTTTGTCCGTAGATATCAAAGCATAGTTCCATTAAAGTTTTAAATTGAAACTTCATTCAAGCGCTCTTTATTTTAAATATTTTAAATGGCCGGTTATAGATTTATTGAGGCAATTGATTTACATCACATTCAAAGGAATCAAAGCATCTATATTATTGGAATAAATAGATTTGCTGAGATAATTATTTTTGTGCTTATTGGATTCCAATGCTCAACATGGCAGCTTTTTCAGCTGAAGGCAATTAGTCTTAGTTTGAGCTCAATTTGAGCGTTCGAGATAGTGTTCAAGCTCAATTCATATAAATTTCTTCTTATTTAGTCTTAATTTGAGCTCGAATCGAATTTGATTCATTTAATATTTATTGAACATTTAAACGAGTAGCTTATTGGCCAGTTGAGGTTAAACATTAAACGAGCAATTTAATTTGAATCATGATGAGTTAATTAACAAGTCATACTATTGAGATTTTTGTTAGTCACCCAAATAAGTCTTATAAATCTTATAAAAAAGTCAATGTATTAAGCAGCTCATTAACTAGCCAAATGAGTCATATTAAGCTTATATGAGCTTCTCAAGCCTTAAAAAAATATAAGTTGTTATTTTATTTTGAGGATTATTAAGTAATATTTCAATTCATTAAGTATTAATGAGTTTCATATTGAGCCTTAATCAAGCTTTGAGTTGTCTTAATCAAGCTTCAAATCGAGCTTTATTCGGGTAGTCTAACGAGCTTGTCCATGAGCTTTAAATAATAAATGAAATGAGGAACAAATTATTCAAGCTCACTTATTTAACAAGAGAATATTTATAAAAATATTTGAACTTATTTATTTAGTTATAAACTAGCTCTTATAGAGCTAAATCACGAGTAACTTATCAAAAGCTCAACTCATTTGCAATCCTAATATGAGATGCTACATAATTGCATGAACTTTTTGAAATAATTGCGTGATGTTTTCATTATATGCTTCTTATTCATAGCTCCGATTCGGGCCATCCGATTGTGCGCTATTATCTGGTCAATGTACTTTTTCGATTTTATTATCCTCCCATAAATATTTTTCTTCATTTGAGCCCATGGAATTTTATTTAATTTTATATTATTTTTATAATTTCACATCATAGATTTTGTTTTTCATTTCTATTAGCCTCAATATATATATATATATATATATATATATATATATATATATATATATATATATAAAAAAAATCAATTCTTGAGTGAAAGTTCGCGCCAAACTTTGTTGTGAAATCCAAAGACACTGAGATATTTAAAGTGAACAAGAAAACTCAATTTTACATGAAAACCTCGAAAAGAGGAAAAATCACAGTCGTAAAATCTTCTACTATGTATCTGTTTCAGAGTACAAAATCTTTCCGATAACGGGATTACAGATTGCATATGAAAAAAAACAACAACTATGTAGTCCGTTCTGTGATTAGTGGTAGCAGATGATGGTGAGCAACGAGGACATCGGCGGCGATGAAGGTCGTTGATGGAGAACTAACGAGATTGGCGGATCGTGATGGCGGCGGTGGTTGACGACCGTCGAGTAGTGGCAGGATTGTGCTTGGAGAACCTTCAAGCTTTAGAGCTCTCTCCTCTCTCTTGCTTGGCCTCCCTGAGGAATGAACTATTTATAGGTGGAGGAGTGGCGTCTCAGAATTCATGCGAAACCCACTCGACTTCATCGGATGGCTCAAAATGATCCTTTGATCATTTGATGTATTTTAAATATTTGAATGCTCGAATGAAGTCGAATTTTGAGATCTTGGACTTGTTAGATCCCTTGTCGATTCGATTTATATAAACACTCGTGTTTGATAGCTTTTAAGGGTTTAACGATATCCCAAAGTTTCCTATATATTAAGTTCTTGATTTCACCTTTCAACTTGGATCGGTTTGCTTTTAACGCCAAGATTCGGTCTTAGTAGAATTTTTTATCATATCGGTTGTCTATTTTTGGATGATATTATCTCAATCATCCAAAAATTTATACGTCATATACTTGAAAATAACAAATTCTTCAATGAAATTTGAGAGTCCTTTAACCACACAATTTGAGAGAACATATCTTCATGAGAGCACAAAATTATGACTATAGAAGTAGATGCAGGGCCGCGGATGTGTGTAGGTATGCACAGGTACGAGATTTCGAGGTTCAAGTCATCGGTCTTTACGAGGCTGGGAGCTCGTCTGTACCACGAGCGGCGAGCGCTTCCGGTGGCCAAAAGTCATGGCGGCGGTCACGAACGTAGTCGAAAGCGAGGGCGTAAATTGGTATGACGTGATTCGGGGCCAAGTCGCGGGCGCGGTCTTGCGAGCGTTGAAGCGGTTGGCGTGTAATGCGCCACCGCGTGGGCTAAACGGTGGTTTTGGATTTGCGATTTTTCACGCTTTGACGGTTTTAAGATTTTTATCTTTTTTCCCTGAATCTATAAAAAAATCCCCAGGGCCGAAATTACTCTTCAATGCTCTAAGGTTTCTCTCTTCTTCTGAGTGAGGGTCGCTGATGCGTGGCATCATCGCCACCGCCATCGACGCCATCATCATAAAGCTTAAATCCATGATTGGGCCTTTTGTTATAATTTAAGTTATGTATTATTGGGCTTTTATATTTTGTATGTCTTGAGCTTATATGTATTGGGCTATTCTTATGTCATGGCCCATGAGTCATTAGTAGGTATGATACTTTGGGTAGGTATGGAATGAGTGATATGTTTGATAATGGTGGTAGGTTTGGTAGTAGTGGTGGTGTAGTTATGATGGTGTTAGGTTTGAGTTTGGAGTTAGTTTGAGTATTCTTAACTCTATTTCAATCCTATAAATAGGGAGACTCTTGTAATGCTTGGTACTTGAATTTGGAATAAAAGATACATTCTTAAATTTCTTTTACTATTTTGTGCATTTTTCTCTTGAATGACGGACTACTTGAGTGTGTGAGCTCACAACCCTTAGAGAAGGACTTCTAAGGAAGGAACGTGATCTCCACAACGACAGACTATTTGTAGAGGTCGACTTCAACTTATTCCTGCTGGGTTATTTTAAATCTCATGTGTTAGATCGTTCATAACTTTCGCTATTTTCAGCACTTATAAGATCTGCATTCTAGTGGTAACATAACTTTTAATCAAAATCTTTCAACTTCACTAAATTTATAATATTGTGAATGTGCTCAATAGTAGTGTGCATTTATCATTACTTTTCGTGAGGATTTAAGAATTATCGTAATAAACAATCATATCATAAAAGCACCGTCCTACATCATATTTGTATCGTATAAAGTATGTTTCTTTGGGAACATCTTGATTGAATTTTTATTTTGCATTAGAGTAATTGTAATTCATTGTTAAAAAAAATCATACAAAATTTTTATCTAATTAGAGCATTTACTTACTTTTAATCATGTCTTTGATTTCATTACATGCATTTTTTTTAAAAAATTATTAATTAAGTATTTGCTTATATTAATATTTTAAAAGAATATCATCATGTCAACTCGTAGTGGTCTTAGATATCAAGATCAATTCTTAGATGAAAACATGATTCTATGAATTTTACTAGAAAAATAGAAAAGCTTACCCTTATGCACCAACAAACCTTTAATGAATTCCAAAAGATTTGAAGCCTTAGAACAAAAAAGTTGGTAGGCTTACAACACATTCACCGTAAACTAACCCAATCTAGAACACCAACTTGAAGAGAGAAAGGTCATCATGTTGATCCTGCTCCTCTTCCTCTCCCACCTCATTCTCCTATTAGACCCCGCTATCTCTAGGAACAACTTTAATGAATATCCCGAGTTTGATGAGGTACTTCCTCACCCACCTCATCAATAGGAAGACAATTAAGACGAGATGAAGGTTATGCTCATCGAACTCCTTATGAGCATTATCCGACATTACGAAGAGTCATTATCTAATTTTGTTGCCCACATTACACTTCTAGAGAACCCGATGATGATGTTATTCGAGTTAAAATTGATCCACCTACTTTTGATGGTCGACTTGATCCTAAAATTTTCTTATTAGAGTAGACATGGACCAATATTTTGATTGGATGCCCATGTCGTAAGAAAGACAAGTTCGCTTTTGCCTACGCATGAAACTAACTACCATGCTAAGACTTATTGGTTAATCTCACCTAAAATATCAACGATTAGGAAAACCACCTATTGCTTCTTGGGATGAGATGAAAGAAATTTTAAAGCAAAAATATGTACCATTAAATTTTCATGATCAACTTATGGATGAAATGACTATGCTTAAACAAGGATCTTTAACTATGTTGTATATATATGACGCTTGATGAATTGATGACCCGTTGTGATGTTAGAGAGGATCACCGCATAACAATCTCTAAATTTAGATCTGGGTTACGAACTGATATTCATAATGAAATGATAATTTGAGAAATATATTTTCTTGTGGATGCATTTCGAGTGGCGACTCAAATTGAACAATATCTTAGATCACAACCTTATAAGCGATTCACAACTTCATCTACAAACAACCCTCAATCGCGTGTTAACCCTCATACTTTAGTAGTTCCTAAAGGGCCTAGTGAAACAAAAGAAAAAGCTTTAGTGGGAACATCTAGCTCTAAGACTTCTAGTATTACTTGTTTTACATATGGTAAAATTGGTCACTATGCAAGTACTTGCCCTCGTCAAAACTTACACTTAGATTATGAAAATGAGGATCAATAAAATGAAAATAATGATAATCAAATTACAGTTGACCCTTGTGAAGAAGCTAGTGATGCAGAAGAAGCATTAGATGAGTCTCATATAGTTATGTGTGTGTTAGCAACCCCACGAGCTAATATTGATTGGAGGCGCACATCAATTTTTCACATTTATTTTAAGAGTGGTGAAAAGACGTGTAAGTTAATCATTGATAGTGGTAGTTACATGAATTTTATTGCTATCTCTGCTTTAGCTAGGATGAAGCTCACCCCAGAGACCCACCCACAACTTTATAAGGTTGCTTAGGTAGATAAGACCTCTATCTCTATATCTCAACGTTTCCTTGTACCCATTCAATTAGAAGAATATAGTGATAAAATTTGATGTGATGTTCTTTCGATGGATGTTGCTCATATACTTTTAGGTAGAGCTTGGCTTTTTGATATGGATGTCACAAATTATGGGCGATCTAATACATAATTTTAAAAGAATTGTCTCAAACCCAAATAAGCCTAAAGAGGTCACTCCACTTCAACCCCAAAATTCTTCTCCACCCATAGAAAAGAAATCCCTACATATTATTAATAAACGTCAATTTCAATAAGAGATTAATGGGAATATCATTTTTGCATTAATTGTCCTAACCTATGAAAATCAACATTGTGTTAAATCATTCTCATCTAAAGTACGTGAACTTTTGTTGGAATATCAATATATTTGTCCTGAAGAACTTCCTAGTGAGCTTCCCCCATTAAGAAATATCCAACATGCCATAGAGCTAATTCCTAGATCATCACTCCCAAATTTTCCACATTATCGTATGAACCCAAATGAACATGCAGAGCTAAAACAACAAGTTGATGATTTATTATCAAAAGGGTTTATCAGGGAAAGTTTATCTCCATGCGCAGTGCCTGCTCTTCTTACCCCAAAGAAAGATGGTAGTTGGTGTATGTGTGTAGATAATTGTGCTATAAATAAAATCACTGTTAAGTATAGGTTTTCCATACCTAGACTTGATGACATGTTAGATATGATGGCTAGATCAATAGTTGTCTCTAAAATTGATCTTAGAAATGGATATCATCAAATTCATATGAGAGAAGGTGATGAATGGAAAATTGCATTCAAGACGAAAGATGATTTGTATGAATGACTAGTAATGCCTTTTAGATTGACTAATGCTCCAAGAACATTTATGCGAGTGATGACTCATATCTTATGGCCATTCAGTGGAAAATTTTTAGTTATGTACTTTGATGATATTTTAATTTTTAGTCAAACTAAGAGCGATCATGAGAAACATTTACTACAAGTCTTTGAAGTGCTTCGTGAAGAAAGACTATATGTTCACTTAAAAAAATGCTCATTTATGACATCTTCAATCTTAGATCTCATGCCATCCCAAAAAAATTGGCTGTTATTCAAGAGTGGCCTCAACAAGTTTTCATGGGTTAGCCATATTTTATCGAAGGTTTATTCGTGGATTTAGCACTATTATGGCCCCGATAACTCAATGTATTAAAAAAGGAGACTTTGTTTGGACAAAGGTAGCTGCTGATGCATTCTCTAAAGTTAAAGAACTTTTAATAAGTCCACCGATATTACAATTGCCAAATTTTGACAAAGTATTTGAGGTATCATGTGATGCTTCTGGAGTTGGTATTGGAGGTGTTCTTAAACAAGAAGGTCATCCTATTGCTTTCTTTAGTGAAAAATTAAATGAAGTCGGCCAACGATATTCCACATATGACTGAGTTGTATGTTGTCATCCAAACTTTACTATTACACAATATCTTCTTTCACGAGAATTTATACTTTATTCGATCAGGCGCTTAAATATCTAAACACCCAAAAGAAACTTAGTTCCATGCAAATGGGTTCAATTTCTTTAAGAATATACGCTTGTTCTTAAACATAAATCCGTGTAGAACAAAGTTGTGATGCCTTAAGTAGAATATGTACATTATTAAATACCATGAGTGTGAAGATTACTGGATTCGAAAAGGTTAAAGATGATTATCCTAATTGTAAAGATTTTCAACAAATTTTTGAATCTTTGAAATTTGATGTTTCAATTAATAGTCCAGATTATCAAATATGAGATGACTATCTCTTTCGTGGCACACAACTATGTATCCCCGATACATCACTTCAAAATTTTCTTGTTGAGGAAATTCATTCAGGAAGTGTATCTAGTCATTTTGGTTGTGATAAGATAATATGATGGAGGATAGTTCTTTTGGCCTAGTCTTAAGAAAGATGTTGCTCGTATCATTGCCCAATGTCATTCTTGCCAAGTAGGTGGAAAACAAAATTATGGTTTATACACACCACTCCCAATCCCCCACAAACCTTGGGAAGATCTTAGTATGGACTTCATCTTAGGATTACCTTGCACTGTATAATATTTTGACTCTATCCTAGTAGTTGTTGACCGATTCTATAAAATGGCACACTTAATTCCATGTTATAAGACATCAGATGTCTCACATATGGTGATAATTTTCTTTCGTGAGATAGTTCGCTTACATGGACTACCTAAGATAATTATGTTTAATCGTGATGTAAGCTTTATGAGCTATTTTTGGAAAACTTTATGAAAAAAGCATGGCACAAAACTCTTATTTTCTATAACTTATCACGCTTAAACAGATGGACAAACAGAAGTTGTTAATAGAGGTTTAGGAAATTTACTTAGGTGTCTAGTGACCGATCATACTACTAGTTGGGACCTAGTTCTTCCTACTGCATAGTTTGCTTATAGCTCAATTAATAGTCAACCATGAGTCCTTTTCATTTTGTAACTGGTTATTATCCAAGAAAACCAATTGATCTTGTTGAATTGCCTGTAACATAAAGGTCTAGTGCATTTGCATCTTCATTTGCACAAAGCATGCATGATTTATATCGTGAAATTTAACAAAAACTTACTATGAGTTATGATAAATATAAAGTTAATGTTGATGCACATAGACGATATGTAAAATTTAATGAGGGAGATTTGGTTCTTGTTAAAGTTAGACCCGAGAGATTTCCAATTAGAACTCTTAAGAAATTAACTCTCAAGAGATCTGGTCCTTATAAATTTGTAAGGAAGATAAATGATAATGCTTATAAAATAGATCTTTCAATGAATGCTGGAATTTCTCCAATCAGATTTAACGTTGTACCATGGGCAAGCCACGGATGACACTATTCCTCTCGCAAATAGTCGACATGGTGTTCATACTTCATCACTCCTATACCATCTTGCCTCTAAGATCACTCCCGTGATCAAATTTTAGAAGACCGACATTATCATCACATATGATGGAGGCACTCAAAGGTTTCTCATTCGTTGGAAAGGTCTTTCTCCACTTGAAGATTCATGGCTTACATTTGATGAGTTACATCAACTAGACTCACAATTATTACAAGAGTACTTAGATTTTCATTCTCCATAGGAGAATCCTTTAAAGCCTGGGAGTGCTGATGCCCAGCAGGGCATCATCATCACCGTCATCGACGTCATCATCATAAAGCTTAAATCCATGATTGGGCCTTTTGTTATAATTTAAGTTATGTATTATTGGGCTTTTATATTTTGTATGTCTTGAGCTTATATGTATTGGGCTATTCTTATGTCATGGCCCATGAGTCATCAGTAGTAGACACTTTGGGTGTATGGAATGAGTGGTAGGTTTGATAATGGTGGTAGGTTTCGAAGTAGGTGGTGGTAGGTGTAGTTATGATGGTGTTAGGTTTGAGTTTGGAGTTAGGTTTGAGTATTCTTAACTCTCTCTTTCAATCCTATAAATAGGGAGACTCTTGTAATACTTAGTATTTGAATTTGGAATAAAAGATACCTTCTTAAATTTCTTTTACTATTTTGTGCATTTTCCTCTTGAGTGAGGGACTACTTGAGTGTGTGAGCTCACAACCCTTAGAGAAGGACTTCTAAAGAAGGAACACGATCTCCACAATGACGGACTATTTGTAGAGGTCAACTTCAACTTCTTCCCGCCGTTATTTTAAATCATGTGTTAGATCGCTCATAACTTTTCAGTTATTTCTTTGCACTTATAAGATTCAGATCTCTATTGTGGTTAACATAACTTTAAACAAAATCTTTTCAACTTCACTAAATTCATAATATTGTGAATGTACTAATAGTAGTGTGCATTTATCATTACTCTTTCATGAGGATTTAAGAATTATCAGTGTAATAAACAACATATCATAAAAAGCACCCGTGTCCTACATCACTCGTTCAGAGGCAATCAAGGCCGTAGCTCATACCTACGGAGTTCTTCCTCAAAGAGGCGTTAACCGTCTTGTCGGACCGACCGGGAGGTGATCAAGACCCGTAGTTCATACGGCTGCTTTCCCTCGAAGAGGCGTTGATCGCCTTGTCGGACCGACCGGGTTTGGAGCGATCAAGGCCCGTAGTTCATATGGCGAGGTTTTCCCTCGAAGAGGCGTGATCGCCTGCCGACCAACCGGTTTGAGGCGATCAAGGCTCGTTCGGGCGAGCTCATTTTCTGAAAGAGGTTTAGCACCGTCTTCCCGAAGCGTCGCCGCATAGATATGGACCCCTCAAAAGAGGCCAATCAGACATTTGACCTTCCGGAGGTGATCAAGGCGCGGTACATACATCGGTCTACGCTTTCTCTCAAATAGCGCCAAATGTACTGCTATCGGGTTCGAGCGATCAAGGCCCGTGGTATATAATGTCTATTCGGAAGAGGCGCAATGTATTTCGTCGAACCGTCCGAAGTTCGAGATCAGAGACGATAACCGAGATGGGGTTGACGGTGATGTTCGACGGTGGTGGCGACAGGGTCAGCGGTGAGCGGCGAGGTCGACGTGATAACCAGCCGACGATGGTGACGGCGAGATTGCCGATGATGACGCGGTAAGGACGGCATACGTAGCGATGGTGACCGGCTACTTGGTTGCGCCTGTACGGCAGAACCGGCGATGGTGGCGACCGACGCTGGAGTCGTGGGATGACCGACGATAGACCGGCAAAATTTGGCGATGCATGGAGCGACCTACGACGGGTTGGAGTCGATGAATGGCAATAACCGGTTTAATCGCTTTATAAGCCGGTGAATGGCGATGACCGGCGACGATGGTGGTGATCCGGGTTTGCCGGCGATGGTTATGGTGACCGACGACGCAGAATCACTGTGATCGGATGCTGGCGGCACGACCGGCAAAATGGTAACCGGCGATGGTAATCGACGGTAGATCTGAATGCGGGACGACCAAATGACGATAGAATCGCAAAATTGCCAATGGTCTACAGGTCAGCGTCGACGGGTGGTCGACAAGGACAACGGAGATCTGAATGACTGGAGACTAGCCAGTCGGTGGGGATGATCGGTGAAAATTGTTAAATGGTCACAATGCGACGGCGACGATAATCGGCACGTGACCAGATGAGGATTTTTGACCTATCCAAGGTTATTTGTTAGAGTGTGAGTCGATGGCATTAACCCGATGACGTTAACCTGTGTGGAAGAGGTTGAATTAAATCCGCTGAGGATTTTGACCCATCTGAGGTTATTTGTCAGAGAATTTATCCGATTACATTAACTTATGTGGAGGAGGCCATGGGAAGTCCACCAAGGACCTTTTGACCTATCCTAGGTTGTTTGTCAGAGTGTGACTCGATGGCATTAACCTGTATGGAAGAGATTGAATTGAATCCGCTGAGGATTTTGACCCATCCGAGGTTGTTTATCAGAGTGTTACTCGATGACGTTAACCTGTGTGGAGAAGGCCGTAGGAAGTCCACCAAGGACCTTTTGACCTATCCTAAGTTGTTTCTCAAAGTGTGACTCGATGGCGTTAACCTGTATGAAAGAGGTTGAATTGAATCCGCTGAGGATTTTGACCCATCAGAGGTTGTTTATCAGAGTGTTACCTAATGACGTTAACCTGTGTGGAAGAGGCCGTGGGAAGTCCACTAAGGACCTTTTGACCTATCCTAGGTTGTTTGTTAGAGTGTTACCCGATGACATTAACCTGTATAGAAGATGTTGAATTGAATCCACTAAGGATTTTGACCTATCTGAGGTTGTTTGTCAGAGTGTGACTTAATGATGCTAACCTGTATGGAAGAGGTTGAATTGAATCCGCTGAGGATTTTTGACCTATCCGAGGTTGTTTGTCAGGGTGTTACTCGATGACGTTAACTTGTATGGAAGAGGTCGTGGGAAGTCCACCAAGGACCTTTTGACCTATCCTAGGTTGTTAGAGTCTTTGCTTGACGCTAACTGTATGGAAGAGGTCAAATCAAACATCCGCTTCAGGTTGTACCAAAGTGCTTCTTTAATCTTGGTCTTATTTTTCTGAGTAGTATGATTGAAAAATCATAATTTGCAAAGCTATATCTCTTCTCAATGTTGAAATATCCTCCAACTTTGACTTGTTTCTTGGGATGGTAATCGATTATATGCTTAACATGGGCGATCTTCTTAGATTAAGAGTTGCCCCCAATTTTCGACAAAATCTGAAGGAACAAAGTTTGATGAATCTTCATTCTTCGCTTGCACTCCTTAAAAGCTTGAAATGCTCCACCTCGATGGTGGTTTTGATCTTGTTGGAAAACTTGGTCGCCATACAAGATGAAATAATGGGAATCAATTTCCAAAGACCTTCAAATCATGCTAGAAAACTAGTTACGGTAGAGTGAAAGTTTATGCCTTAGCCTTGTTGTGAAATCCAGCACACACACAAGTATTTAAAGAGTGAACAAGAAAACTCCAGAATTTTTACGTAAAAAATCTCGAAAAGAGGGAAAAAAATCACGGGGCCTAGCCTAGTAAAAAGCTTCTATTATATATTTGTTTTGGAGTAAAAGTTTTTCCGATAACGGGATTACATAATTGTATATGAGAAGGGTTGACAATGGAATCCCAAAATCAGACAACAACGTATAGTCATGTTCAGAATGGCTAGGTAGCGAGATGATGGTGAACAATGAACAAATAATCGACGATAAATGTCATCATGATGGTGACCGACGGAGATTAACGACGGCAAGGATCAGGCGGCGACGGCTGGCGGTGGTTGACAACCATCGAGTGGTGGCACGATTGTGCTTGGAGGATTTTCAAGCTTTAGAGCTCTCTCCTCTCTCTTGCTTGGTCTCCCCTCATATAAGGAATGAGGGGCTATTTATAGATTGGAGGAGCGGCGTCTCTGTAAATACATGCAAAACCCGTACTACTCCACTTCATCGGACGGCTCAAAATGATCCCTTTGATCATTTGATGTATTTTAAATATTTGAATGCTCAAATGAAGTCGGAATTTTGAGATCTTGGACTTGTTAGATCCCATCAGACGCCGAATATAAACATTTCATGTTTGAGAGCTTTTGTTTAACTGATATCTCAAAGTTTCCAATGATATTTTAAGTTCTTGATTTCGCCAATCATGGATTAGTTTGTTTTAACATCAAGATTCATGCTCGAAGAATTTTCGCCATATATATATATATATATATATATATATATATATATATATATATATATATATATATATATATATATATATGAATGCTCTTGATGAATGGAAGTTTGCAAGGCCACAGACTTGGATAGTTTCAAATGGTAATTAACAAAGCTTATTTTCGAGACTAATGTTAAAGAATATATATATAGATATCAATGAATGATGGCTACGTGTGACTCTCAATACAAATCTCATAATTTATTTTATTTTATGATATCAGTCTACATGAAACCGACCTGTTCAACCTTACCTCAAAGCAAACGGTTTTCACAAGAAGCTCATCACTTGAATCAAAAACAAACAAACAAAAAATAATAATTAAAAAAATCAATGAACTAGAGTAATTTTTGATGAATCGAAATATTCTAATATTATTAAATTTTGTTACTTTTTTTAATTTTGATCAGATGCTAAAATATTAAAGATTTAAAATAAAATATTACTTCTTATATTTTTCAATTTAATGTTATAATCGAAATATTTTCAGTGTGATGATATATAATCAAATTTTTTTTTGACTTAGTCAATATTTGACATAAATAAAAACAAAATGATAGAGAGACTCTAAAAAAAAACTTGATTCTAATTAACTTTATTTTAAAATATTCTAATTGAATTTTTACTTGTGGTGTTTTATCCATGAAACTTTCAAGATAAAACTTATTTGCAAGTTGATGAATATCATTAATTTTGAATGATCATTATCTATCTCGAGAATTTAATACTAAATCAAGCTTGATAAATATTTTAAATATGTTATTGATCCATTATAATTGTGTACCTAAAGTGATTAAATAAATTTTAAATTTATAATGATGTTTTATTTTAAATATATGCTAGATTTATTAAAAATATTTATCAGAATATCCCCAGTCATATAAAGTGAACTCTAGAATTGCAACATTTTATGGGTATTCAGAAATTATATGCAACAAAATATTTTTCTAAATTCTTAGGAGCATCCCTTAAAACAATATTATTTATAAATACAATAATTAATAATTTAGAAATAGCTAAGAATATCATGATTAAATTTGCTTCAGTTTATCTAGAAATAATAGAATTTATTTTGTACTGATTAATTGATTATAACATATATTTTAATTAATTTCTTAAATACTATATTCATTTTAAAATAAATTTAATATTTAAAAAATTATTTGATCAAAATTTAATACAAAAAATTCTTTAAAACTATTATTTTAACATCATCCTAAAAGAATTGTAGCATACATCGCAGATTAAATGTAAATGCCAATTGTTTAGGTAGACATTTTTGTTCTCAATATATTGAAAAGCTAGCATTCACATAATTAACGTGACTTGGATGCACGTGAAGGGACTCCATTAATGGAGAAAATATTACATGCAGAGTTTGGATGTAGTTTTGCATCTAGACGTCAAAAAGATTTGGATACATGTCCAAGCTTAAAATATTGATTTTTGACTTTCACCTCGCGGTAACGGCATGACCTGTTGCTGTTAACGATATGATAAGTTAAGTAATTTTTTGATAGATCATGGATTTAGAAAGGGTAGAGTAGATACCACCTTATTCCTTAAGAGCATAGATGATGATTTGATTGTGGTACAAGTGTATGTAGATGATACCAATGAATCTTTATGCCATGAGTTCTCATCTTTGATGTCTAAAGAGTTTGAAATGAGTATGATAGGAGAACTTAATTTTTCTTAGGTCTTCAAGTGAAGCAACAAGAAAATGACAAATCATCTGTCAAACCAAGTACACAAATGAATTGCTTGAGAGGTTTGACATGAAAAGATTTAAATCTAATAAAACTCCTATGAGCCCATCTACAAAATTGGATTTAGATGAATTAGGAAAATCTATTGATCAAAAACTTCATAAGAGTGTGATAGGTTCACTTTTATACCTTGCTACTAGTAGGCCTGATATTATGTTTGCTATTTATTTGTGTGCTCGATTTCAGGCCAACCCGAAAGATCTCATTTAATAGCAGTCAAGCGTATCTTTCGGTAATTGATATCCACTACTAGGTTAGGTTTATAGTATCCTAAAAATTCTTTATTATGTGATTTGGTTGGTTATTCTGATGCTGATTTTGCTAGAAGTAAAGTAGATGGAAAAAGCACATAAGACATATGTCAATTTTTAAGATCATCACTTGTGTCTTGATCATCCAGGAAACAAAATTTTGTAGCTTTATCCACGTTGAGGAGAAACATACTACCCAGAAGTTGTGTTGCCGTGTCCTTTTGTTAAAGCAATAATTAAAATTTTTTGATATTAAGCAATATCATATTCTAATTCAGTGTGCCAATACTAGTGCTATTAGTTTGACCAAAAATCCTATTCAACACTCACGAACCAAGCATATAGAAATTAGACATCATTTTATTAGGGATCATGTTTTGAAAGATGATGTTAATATTAATTTCATTAGTACCGATTTACAAATTGTAGATATTTTTACAAAACCATTACCAGAAGAATGTTTCTGTACTTTAAGACCCATGCTTGGAATGTTAGATCCTAATATTTAAAATTATATGTACTTTGTTCTCACTTTTTGATGTTGTCAAAAGAGGAAAAAGAGTAAAATATTAGTTAGTATTAATTCTATTTCATGCATACATTTAGGGGGAGCAACATTATTCATCTCTTGTGTATAAATTTTTTTTAGAAGAGAATTTTTTTCAAAATCTATGATGAAAGGTCAATTTGCACCTTCATCAAAATCAATACCCAACATTAGTTTATCATCATCAAAAATGGAGAGATTATTAGCTTAATGAGCCTCATGTTCAATCCGATCAATTTTGATTATAACAAACGAATGCTTGGATATTCTAATATATGTTTTGTGTATTTCAGATATATTAATTGTTAATTACATATCCAACACATCTCATAATATGTTTGAGAAAATTGCAAGAATATGAAAGATAGATCAAAATGGATAATGTGAAGCTCAAGATACAATATTTTAGGTTATATGCATTCATAATTATCTTAGAAATTCATATGAGTTTGCTCACAACTTAACATATTATTTTTATTTATTTTAAATGATGATAATGAGTTAATTTATATAATCTCTATCTAATTAACATTCAATTATATATTTTTTGCATAACATTTGAATTGTCAAAATAATAAATGATAATAAATTATGACTATTAAGTGTAGTTATTTTATTTACTAAATATAATTAAATATTTTAATTAAATTTAAATATTATATGATAACTAACATATGTATGATTATATATAAATTATATCATAATATTTAAATGTCATATTTCAAAATTAACAAAAATATGTAGAATTTTGTATTTTAGCCAATCATTTTATAACTAAGAAATTTATATCTGATTTCATCTCGAGCGGATTCCTTGAATTTTTTCTTTAATTTGATAGATTACATGACCCACGTTAGATTAAAATTGAATTTAATATGACTTTTCAAATATTAATTGATTTTAATAATGAATGCATACTACATGCTTTGAATATATTAAGAGACAAGAGCCATATTTGATTATTTTTGACTTGCCCATGTGAATAGCCAAATTTTAGCTATTTGAATTTAATATTTATTTAAAATAAATTTTATTTTTATTGAATATTAAATTATTAAATTTATATGATAAAATGATGTTAAAATAATATATATTTTTTGAAATAATTCAAAATAAGTTTCTTGCTTATAAATAACCCTCATTCTCTTCATGAAAGAATTCTTCATTCAAATTCAAAATCCCTCTAGCAAATCTAAGAGAAAATTTCCTAAATTTTCCTTCCAAGTGTTCTCGAAATATTACAAGATCAAATCCTTGGTTTGGAAGCTTCAACATCTTCAACTAAATAAGCTTTCTCAAATTACTTTTTTAGTTGTTCATACTATTTTCATCATCTATTTATTCTTTACAATTTATACTTTTTGGTGGATTAGTCTTTGAACATCAAAGTCTAAGTTTTATATTAAAGTTTCAATCATTTTTTCTAAAAAACTCTTGTGATAGTTTATAGGATTTATTTCAACTTATTGAAATTTTTATCTTCCTACAAATTTCTTTTAGTTTCTTGAAATATTTCTTCATTAGTCTTATTTGAAAGATCATTTATTCTTAGATCTATTTTAGAAGTATATTTTAAGCATTTTAAATTAATATATTATGCGGAAATTATTTTCATATTTGTAAGATCTTTCTTTTTAATTAAAGCTTATTAGCCTACTTAGATCTATCATATACTAATTTTATTTAAGTATTTTATGACATTTGCATTAATTGAAAGAATCTTTTTGATTAAAATTAAATAAATTATTCCTTGCTAAAATTTATTTTATTGTGCAAAAGAATATTATGAATTTATTTTGAAATCATTTTTATATTAGTCTATAAATTGTAATAACATAAACATCTTAGTAAGATCATTTTAAGATATTTATTTTATTATTTCTTATCAATATTAAGTGAGCATTTTATCTTGCCAAAATTTTAAGTTGTAAAGTGATAATTTATAAGTTATGAGATCACTTTTTGAATTGGATAGCTTGATATATTTGTGAGAGATTTATTTTATCAAAATTTATTATTTTATATTTTTCTTTTCGTGCTGTAAAATTTATATTGGGGTTGACTACCATTTGTAGGAGAGTATATATTAAGGGTTGTACTCTCTTTATAGGAGAATACTATTTGTAAGATATTTTGCATTTAGTGGATTCTGTGGCTGGGACGCGTAATTTTGGGATTTTGGCCGAATCACGTAGAAATTGTGTGTCTATTATCTCTCTTTATTTTACTTTATTATTTTTGGTGCATTAAGAATTGTATATTGTCATTATAAAATCAAAAATTAATTTTCTACTAAAACTTAAAATTTAAGATTTAACTTTTAAAATTTTTAATATCGCCCAATTCACCCCTCTTGGGTGCTATAGTGACTCACAAGAGAGAGAGAGAGAGAGAGAGAGAGAGAGAGAGAGAGAGAGAGAGAGAGAGAGAGAGAATTCACAACTTGAAGACAAGCTGAATGATGAAGATACTCAAATGTGGAATCAAATGTTACAAGTGGTCATTGATGGTGTCAAATGATCTTGATAGTTAAAGCAATGACTTATTCATTCAGTCTAAGAGAGGAGATGTAAATATTTATTAAGTGATTGGAAGGTGGTTTGTTTAGGTTTTGCATGAAGTTAAAAGGGTTGAGGGAGTTATCTAAGACTTGTATTGGCTACGACTTAAGAGCAGAAAGAAGGGTGGTGGTGTTTAGAAGGTTAGAAAAAGGGGGTTTTAGTGGCAGAGTGGTTGGAAGTTAATGAGGTGGGGTAGGGTTGGGGCGGAGAAGGGATTATATAATGTTAGTGAAGGGTAAGGGTGATGATAGAGGACTTATTAAGATTCATGGGAGAGGTCGAAGAAGGTTGGAAGGTTTTTTACGATAGTTGATCGAGAGCTAGTGGAGAGGAGAGGATTGGTAGATCTGAGCAATAAAAATGATACAATCCTTAAAACTTAATAAATATTAAGTGTTGGATAATCTATCAAGCCTCTCCTCATTATGAAGTGAAGTGTAAGTATGTTAAGTGATTGGAAAATGGTTTGTTTAGGCTTTTGAGAGAAGTGAAGTGGTCAAGGAGTTATCTAAGACCTAGGACATAAGCTGGGGAAAGTAGGGTGGTGGTGTTTAGAAGGTTAGAAAATGGGGTTAAGGGGCGGAGTGGTTGGATGTTATTGAAGAGAAGGTTTTAAAGGAGAACCTTTGAAGGGGCTTACTATAGTTAATGAAGTGGAGTGGGGCTAGATAAGCGAGAAGAGATTGTGGGATGTTAGTGAAAGGTAAGGGTGATACTAGAGGATGCATTAAGTTTCATGGGAGGGGTTGGAGAAGGTTGGAATGTTATTTATCATAGTTGATCAGGAGCTAGTCGAGGGGAGAGGATTAAAAGATCTAAGCAATAAAAATTATACAATCTTTTAACTTAATAAAGATTAAGTGTTGGATAATTTATTAATCATCTCATCATGAAGTAGCCATCGAGCATTTTCTTAAAAGTTTGCATATGCAAATAATTTTATTCAGGAAGATTTATATACATACCACACCATTTCTATAAAATTTACATAAATAATATCTTTGGTGTGATATTAAGTATTTTAGTGTTATATATGTAAAAATCAAACTTTAGGTATTAAATATATAAATATATAAGAATTATAATGTAATATGTAAAATTCCTTTTTATTTATTCTATAATCAAACAATGTTATATTAGGTTACCATACATTGAGCTCTTTTTATCCAACCTAGAGTGGCCAACCAAACCTTTATAGAGTTTTACATTTACATAGTTATTTATTAGGTTGGAGCATGCTTTTTAAATCTTTTTCCTATCATCTAGGTATTCTTAGATTGATAAGATTGATTCTTCCATTTGATCAAGAATAAAAAAATTATTAAAAATAGATTGATGAAATTCAATTATAGTGGTTTGAACCTGCCGATTTTTTTATTAAATTGAATAAAAAAAATTAATATAACTGAACCATCCAAATATTATTTTTGATTGAATTGAATAACATATAAAAAATAAGAATTTTCATTTTTTTATGAACTAATTAGTTAAAATGTAATCTAATAAATTTTTGATACATTAAAATTTTTTTAGGCAACTAAAAATTATCAATTTATACAAATAATTTAATATTTATAACTAAAATTATATACTTATATTTAATTTCTTAACTGTTTTAATTTATTTTTAAGCAAAGAAATAAGATTTTATTGATGTTGTGTGATAGTTTTAAATTCTGATGGATCCAAATTAATATGAAATCAAAATTAATTCGAAATTCATTAATATTTTCAATTTTAGTTTGATTTATCTTGAATTTAAGACTTTAGTGTAATATAGGTAAAATTTGAATAAAATTTAAGAGTTTTGCTCGAAATTTATAAAATTTATGCTAAATTAAACTGGAGTGAAAATTCTACAGTTATTTTATTAGTAGGGTTTCATCAAAATTCATACTGTATAGCTTAAATCTTGTTAAATAATACTCTTTGCTTCAAAATTTATTTATTTTCAATATTTTATATTAAAATTAGCTGAAGTTAAATTTAAAATTAAACTCAAAGAAAAATAAAATGAGTTTTGGATATTTTAAATTGAATATAATATATAAATAACCAGCAGACTTTTATAGTGCATCTTTCCTTAATATTAATTCATGAATATTAATATTTATCATTATTAAATTTTGTTCAGGCTACCTGATAACAAATTTTCCCATAAAATATCAAGATTCGAAAAATTATTAAAATTAAATCTTTAATCTATTATCTATTAAAATTAAATGTTTAATCTAAATTTAAACCTGCAGTTTCAATCTTTTAGTATCTAGTTACTATTGAATATATATTTATTGGATGATAAAAATTTTAATAATTGAATCGTTGCTATTGAGGAAAATCCAAGAAGCCCAAAAAAAGTTCGGATTATAGTGATACATTGGACTTATTTTAAAATAAAATTAAATTTTTTTTAAAAAAAATTTAGCTCAAAATATTTTAATTAAATGTTCAATTAGAATAAATTTTAAAATTGTTAAATTATTTTAAAAATAATGTAATATTAAATTTAATTTACTTTTTATATGTTGTATTTTTTATTGCAATTTTTTTTTTCTATTTAAGTGGAGGATGCCATAAAAAAATCCAATCAGTTCACTATTAAGGATGTCAATTACTAAATCGGTATGGATTGAACTGGGATTTAAGAATTTGTTTAATTTAATTTTTCTTTTTAAAATTTAATTTAAGTTGATTCTCTAATTCAAAATTGGCTTATCAATTTGAAGTTCATCTGATTTGACTGTGGATGTATATGTTGCTAGACGACTGCAATACTATTGAGGAGATATATTCTGGCTACGTTTTGAAAAATTTATTATAGAAAAGATATATTTTCTAATTTGATTTGGCTATCTACGATGGTGCTTAGAAAATTACGATCTGTTTTTGATGTAATAAAAAAAAATTATATAATCACTATAATTTTTTCAAACAAGCTTTTCTAAAGTACCTCAAGCCTCTTTATTATTATTTTTTCATATAATTTTAATTGTTACAAATAAATCTTTAATTTACTAATTCAAGATTGATTCAAATTTAAATTTGACATAAAATATATATTTAAATAGGTCAGTGTTATCGTGTTCGGATCAACTAGATGAAGGCTGGTTAATTTCAGAAATTTTTTTACTCGTTTGATTAATAAATTAGACTTAGTAACGTGAACAAATTCGGCTAAGACCCGAACTGCTCTAGCATCGAGTAAGTTCTTTATCCGGCCCAAAACTTTCGAACCCGTTCTCGCAGAATTGTTGGGAAACTGGAATATCTCTTGCTGCTACAGAGAGCGCTAGGGACTCCAGCGCGAGCACGGCAACTGGGGCGTCGGAAGGAACAGGCCGGTAGCTGGTCTGGGTTTGCCGTCGGCGATTTCGAGGGTTCAAGTAAAGAAGGTATTGATGACCTAGCTCTTCTTTCCATCCTTTTTTTGCTTTTTCCTTCCCCAACTCTGGCCATGGCAGGAAGGACGCTAGTTCTCCTGTGATTGGGATTGCGAGTGAAGGAATTTCGTCTCGTTGCATGCTTTCCTTTTTAAACTAATGTAGGTTAGAGTTTCATCTCTTGTATTGGAATGTTCAAAGTTTTAAACTTTATTCCACTCTGCCGCACAGTAAAAAAAAAGGAAATTTACAAATCTCGCTAGAGAGAGAGAGAGAGAGAGAGAGAGAGAGAGAGATTTCAGCCTCCCAACATTCCTCTTTCCTTTTCTTGAGCGATATATCAAAGTGTGTAACTAAAAATTTGTGATCTTCTAAAGACAATTTTCTTCAACGGCGTGATCTAAATCAGTGATCCATTCGCTATCTATTTCTTCTATTTCTTCCTCAAGCAAATGTAAAATAAAAAAGTAATAATTATAGGAAATTGTTTTTTTTACTTGTATGTTCTTCTATAGCTTTATTTTCCATGCGTTAATGTGATAATTAGGTAATTTATTAGTCATGAGATTGGATCCAAGTTTAATTTAGCTTCTTGTTTAGGCTCATTTTAGGGAGTAAAAACTCCAAGCTCTATTATTTTGATTATTGTGTAATTATGCTAGGTATTTCATTGTGTCATGCTTTAGAGCTTAATTTAAAAATTAGGGTTAAGATAGACTTAATAAGTCATATAGTGAAGTTATTGGACCGAGTAATGAAATATTAGCTTAGAAAAATTACCATTTTGTTTGGAGAACTAATTTGATTTCACGCTAGAAATATCTACTATAGAATTTAATTTTGTGCTATGAGAATTAATAAAGATGTATAGAGAATAAAAAGAATGATATTTCTATATTTTATTGTTGGGAAGTCATATGATTGGCTATCATGAGAATTAATTTGTGATTTTAGGCCTAAAGATGTGTTTCAAAGATATATTTACATTATTTAAGATATGTATGACGGATTACTTGTTATCATTAGAAATAATTATGGAGTGAACTAAGAGTTTCTATTCATTGTAGGCTTATATAAAGGATTAAAATTGAGTCTATGTCTTTTTATATTATAAACGGTGAGGCTTACAAAAGATATTCAAAGTGGGATATCTTGGTGCATGCTTTTTTAGGTAATATAGTTTTAGTAATGAATTATCCATTGCAATAAATAAAAATTCACAATAGTGGAGGAAATATTTAGAGCATAGAAAATTTGACGTTATTAAAATTAAGAATAAATATATAATATATAATTTTAGTGGGTATGATGTTAACAATTATTGTTTAATATTATTAGAATATAAATTGAGTGTGATATCTATTTAATCATCTTAGATCTATTATATTAAAGGAATGAAGATGTAAATGAGGATATAACATTTAAAGTCATGGTTGGATGATTAAAATAGATAAGTTGCTTGGGTGTTTTGTGTATAAGAGGATATTAGGAGATTTAAAGATAAAAGTTATAAAATCGTAATAAAGCTAATGTGTTAGAACCAAAATAGTCAGACACACACCCACTAAAGTTGAGAATATATAAAGAAGTGTCGTTAAGAGATGAGTGAGAGAAAAGCTCAAAGAATTTTATTACAAATGCTCTGGAAATACAATGATTGAGGACTAAGAGTGCATGACCTTTTTTATAATATTTGACCACCTATTTATGGGTTTGGGTCGACACAATTCTCTTTTAGTATTTATATTTTTGCAATTACAATATAATACAACAATAACAAAAAAAAAAAAAAATCTTCAAAACTTAGGATAACAATTCTCTTTTCTTTGATCTATATTGTATTTGTAATGCGGAATCGATGTGTTCCGGATAGTTGTACTTTGAATGAATGAATATCATATTGATGAATATTGAATTAATGATTTTTGAATTGACTTTGTTGGTTGTCATTCAATTTGCTGACTTTGGCTTAGGTCCTCTAAGAATGTTCTTAAATGCTTTGTTGATTTTGACCTAGAGGGCATTGATTATGCAAATATAGTTCCTAGATTTTCATATATCTTTGGAAGTTTACTACAAAAAGAAAAAGAAACTTAGCTAACACATATTAAAATATATTTAATACTTAATTAATGTGACACTAATATTAATTATCCTCATAAGCAAATCCTGTGCTTAGAAATATGTGAATAAATGCCTCATCTTCACATGCGTGCTTTGATAATTCATTTTTTGTTGTTATAGGTTTTTGCCCTTCAAGAAAGATCTTGGTGGTTCTAAAGATAAGATAAATATTTCTAAAGATGATATCATTGCTCATCTTGTTGGCAAACCATTTGTGGAGAAAAGAAGAGAAAAATGGTTAGAATAAGTGAAATAAAAGAAACTTCTGCCGTTGTTGTGGAGGCAGCCATAGATCTTCGGTCTTTTCCATTTCCTTCAGTTCCAGAACAAATAAATATTTAGGAAATTCTTGCAAAATCATATTCTGGGAAGAAATAAATATTTAGGAAATTCTTGCAAAATCATATTCTGGGAAGAAATAAATATTTAGGAAATTCTTGCAAAATCATATTCTGGCAAAGAACGTAAGTTTTGTAGTTAGTTATATTTATACATAGAGCGAATTTGATTGCAAAATTCGTAAAATTCTTCTTTATTTGCAACGTCCTATAATGTGAGTGAGTTCCCTGTGACAGAATCTCAAATCGAAGAAGCTGCTCATCTGGAAGTTGGTCAGATTGTTACTTTGTTAGATTTAGAGCCAGCCCTTGTGGAAAAGGATATTGGAGTGGTTAAGCAGGTGTTGAGAATCCAGTTATCGATCATTCGATTATTGAGCCATTGAATGTAGAGGAACAAAGAACAAAAGTTGAGAGGATGCCTGAGAGTACGACTTATACTCCTTTGAAGAAACTTTTTATTATGAGTTTGTCAAAAATATCCATTACGCTATGTTTGTATTCTCCTTTCGTTGCCCCCTTTAGCTATTATGACGAATGCTAGGAAGGAACCTCAAAGCTCGATGTTGTTATGTGGTTAGTTACAACACTTAATGAAGAGCTTGGATGATCTAACTTGGAAGATGCTGACTTTGATTTTGAGAGAACTTTTTCAAGATCCATGCTCAGTGACATTAAATATTCTTAAAGATGCTGTGGATGTGTAATGGATGAAGCTTTGTAGAACTCTCCGCTGAAGTGAATTGGTTGAAATGTGACTACTAAAGGCAGTTGTTCGTGTTGAAGGTTTCTTTTCAAGGGAGAATGGAAGAGCTTCATATTAATCAGAATTGGTGTAATTACAGCAACTTAGGAGTAGCTATAACAACACAGCAGGAAAAGCAATCCATAGGAAAGCAAACATATTAATTTGTTGAACTAAAAAAAAGAATGATAAATTTAGAATTTGGTATTCATCAAGCAAATCAGAGCTTATATTTTACGTTTCCTTGAAAATAATCCATGAGCCTAATATGATTTTGTAAAAGAAATTGAGGATGTACGAATCATAATTTACCACTTAATTTAATATCTTATTTTCTTTAAATGTAAATGTTTGCTTTTTTGTTTCTTAAATTTGCAGGAGAGAGTTTACTTTTCTTGCGTGTTATGGTATCATCATAATCATGCCATTTTACCACCTTTTGCAACCCATTGATTGTTACGAAGGCTCTTTTGTAATCATCTGGATGATTTTTAACTTTGAGTTGGTTTCCAGGAACATAGCACTGTGTCAACAAAATCATTTTGTTCTCAAATAGTTATGAATGTTTCCAGGAAGGTGCATGTTTTGATTGTAATGCGAACATCCTTGTGCTGTTTGCAATAGCAGTTCTTCATGTTTTTATGGATGGAAAATCCATGGAGGCCTGACACATGTTGCAAGTAACCTAATATGTGGAGTTGCTCTGTAACGAGCAAAAATGTATGCCATCAGGAAATCTCTTTTTCAAACTTCTCCATTCTCGATTGCTCCTTCTTTGTCTCTTTTATTTAATATTCATTCATGGAAGATGACTAGCATTCAGTTGGAACATCTGAAGCTTGAACCTTACAAGCATTTCATGGTATTATCTGACGGCTCCACTGAAGCTATTGGAGTCTCAAAGGGCATGTCTGAACGATTCCATAACTTTTTTCAACTACAGCTGAGCCAATATTAGTTCAAGCTCACGCGATCCCTCTCAACTTGCCTTAAATATCGCTAGTGCGATTGAGGAAGAAAGATTTGAGGATGCTTTGAAGGAATATGAGAAGCATGTGCATATGGATGGCTTCCCAAGGAAATCAGTTTTAAACAAGCTCATTACTGGTCTTACAGACAGTTGTGATACCTGTTGGCTTGAAAAGCTTCTAATATAATAGAACACGTATTTAGCGAGAAGAAGCATGATCTTTTGGATAAAGAACCTCTACTTTTCTTTCATTCATCCTCGCAAGGTGCCAACAACCCATTCTTGCCTCAAATGCCTTGCGAAAATTGGTTCAGATGGAAGAATTTCCCCCTGTTTCAGCTTGGGCTGGTGTCATAGGGCATCTGTGTCAAACTGCAAACGGTGCCTTTCTTGCTGCTGAGCTGATTGTGGAGGTTGGTTATCTCTTCAAGGATAATAGGGTTGACCCTAGGAAGAAGAGCAACAGGCCATTGCTAGCAATGAAGCCAAACTCCTCTGTTTTTAATTTAGCACTGACTGGATGCATATTACACGGGGTTACAAGAAAAGGTGATCAGCTTCTAGAACTGATGCCCCGAGTTGGGGTGAAGCCTGATACTGGTTTGCTGATTTCAATGGCTCACATATATGAGAAAAATGGTCGGAGGGATGAGATAAATAAACTGAGAAGGCATGTTGATGAGGCCTGCGGTCTCAGTGATTCTCACTTTCAGCAGTTTTATAATTGCTTATTGTCCTGCCATTTGAAGTTTGGCGACTTGGATACTGCAACAGGTTTGATATTGGATATGCTTAGAAAAGCTTGTGAAGCGAAACGTTCTTTGGCTGCTGCCAAAGCAGTACTAGAAGCTGTTGAGTGTGAAAAGGTCTCTCATCTTCATACTTCTGAAATCGAAAAACCGGAGTTTACTGAAAACTTTTTGTTGCTTAAAAGCAAAGCTCCAACTTATGCTGAGTTCACAAAGGATAGAAACTTCTCAAACTGACTGAGGCGAAGGAATCGCTCTGTTTGTTGTCAGAAAAGTTGAAGGCTCATGCTGATCTGGTTAGATCCAAAGACGGCATTCTCCATCCAACCGAGAAAATCTATGCAAAACTTGTGCGAGGTTTCTTGGAAGTGAATAGGATAAGTGATTTGGCGGTATTTCTTATCAAAGCTAGTAAAGAGGAATCACCAGTCTCTGTAGAGAACTCGACTGTTGTTCAGGTGATAGATGCATGTGTTTCTCTCGGTTTGTTGGACCAAGCGCATGACCTCTTAGATGAGATGAGATTTTCTGGAGTCAAAGTAGGCTCTTCTATCTATTCTTCTCTTTAAAGGCCTATTGCAAGGAGAATCGTCAAGCTGAGATCAGTGCACTTTTAAAAGATGCTCGTAAGGCTGGAATTCAGCTTGATTCGAGCTGTTATGAATCTCTGATACAAGCTAGGGTGCATCAGAATGATTCAAGTGGAGCTCTTCATCTGTTTAAAGAGATGAAAGTGTCTAATATATCAAGATCCGATAAGAATGAGTTTGAGAAGTTGGTGGAAGGCTGCTCGAGTGGGTGAAGCTGGCCTGATGTCTAAGCTACTGGAAGAACTCAAATACAACCAAAGAGTGGATTATGGTGTTCACGATTGGAATAATGTGATACATTTCTTCTGCAAGAAAAGATGATGCATGATGCTCAGAAAGCTTTGAACAAGATGAGGGCTTTGGGCTACACCCCCAATGCCCACACATTTCACTCATTGGTCACCGGCTATGCTGCGATAGGAGGGAAGTACGTCGAAGTTACTGATTTGTGGGGTGAAATGAAAGTACTTGTGAGTTCCAGCTCATTGAAATTTGATCAGGAGTTGTTGGATTCCTTTCTATATTGTTTTGTGAGAGGTGGCTTCTTTCTTCGAGCCATGGAAGTCATTCAGATGATGGAGGCAGATGAAATGTTCATTGATAAGTACAAGTATCGGTCGCTCTGGTTGAAGCACCCAAGATTCAGACTGAGGCTCAGTATAAGAGGAGAGAAGCAAGTCTGTTCTTCAAGAAATGGATAGGTTTGACATGAACGGCAATCGAGTTCTCGACTTAAAAACTTTGATCAATTACTCAGAGGCACCATTTAGCGTTGGATCTCCATAATATGCTTGATGTGTTGTTCTGAAAGAGTTATGGAATGTATCTTCCCTTGTCCCAACCGAGAAGATGAGTTTACTTACTAGAAAAAACCAATGAGCACCTCTTGGTTTCCATTTCACTTCTCGCTGAAGAATTTAGAAAATACTTTTGCAGAAGGGTTGCATGGAAGTGATCTATTCTCCCTTTTTGATATAAGACATAGGCATATCCTGTCTGGGTAAACAATGCAAATCTTCCATCTTCATTACCCCATAGTTCGGTAAAAGGTAATCTTGTTTTGCTCAACTGAGATTTCTTTTTGGAATCAATTATTCTATTATGCCATATTTACTGAATTGATTGTAATTCGTTTGGGAACAGTAAATTCCTTTTAAACCTCTGGCGTTTAGTTTTTTTTTCTATATTACACAGCTGTTACATTTGAGTTCATTCTAGGCTAATACAAGGGATCTTTCTTAAACTATCGTTGCCATGAATCTTTTTTATTTTTCCTGAACAAATAGCTGTTCCTTGGACAACATGTTGAACCTTATAAACTGATTCATGCGTTATCACTTAGAAATTTATTGAAGTCTATTTTAATCATTTACTTGAGCTTTTGTGCTTATGATTGGTTTATAGATGGACTAAGCTTTCATGTGGGTTTCAAAAGCTGGAGTTCAGAGTTCATTATATTACCACTGCTACACACTGAACAAAATTGCAGAGCCTGCATTAGGGGAATATCAGGAGTTTCAGACTCGAATAGCAGTCTTTTTTTGTTATCTTTTATACAACAGCTAGCTTGTAATACTTTGTTGTTGACTTCAAGATTTAGAATGTTCATATTTTTTGATTTATTAAGCTATATATATATATATATATATATAAAATCTTTTATGTTCAATCAATTAATTTGCAAATAATCTGAATTCATGTATGTTTAGGGCAAAATAGATACAATGTATTTAGAATGTTCAGAATTATCAATAAAAGCATTAGAATTATTATTTTAATTTAGTTGAGTGTAAAATTTAGAATTCAATAATATAATTGTAAAATCAACCCTTATTAAAGACTTAAATGAAACCAACATTTACCAGTTACTTGGACAAGTCGCTGATGAGGAAATATATTGCCACTGAAACTCCAACAAGGAGTCTTGATACAAATGCTATGTGATAAGACAATTAAAAGAAATAATCATATATGATGTCAATAACTCATAATGCAATTTGGATATCTAAACAAATTATAAATTAAAATTTTTATAATAGTTTTTATATTATATTTCCATTTTAAATAGATAACTTTTAGAAGATGATAATAATGCTTTTTATGCTATTTATGCCTTTATATTATAGAAATTTTATTTTCAGTTATATATAATAGCATTTTAATATTATATTAATTATTATTTCATATATAATAGTGAATAAGATTTTATAACATAATTAACATCTTAAAAATAGACTAATGATTCGTTCATAGTATATAATTCTTATATCTTTATATTTAACATCTAAAGTTTGATATTTATGAAAATAGTACTCTTTCTATGCCTAAAAAGATGAATTTAAAGTTATTAGTTTAGCTCTAAAATGGAATTGTTGAATCGAACATATTGAGCTAAGCTATGAATCATGAGCTTAGATCGAACTTTTGTTGAGCTGATATTGAGTAGACTGTAAATCGGATGGAACTAGCTAGAGATTGGATCGATTTTTTTTATTATTAAAAAATTATATATTGTTGCATGTTAGAGAATCAATTACGGTAGAATAAAAGTTTACACCTTAACTTTGTTATGGGTTCCAGCACACACACAGATGTTTGAAGAATGAACAATAAAACTCTAAAATTTTTATGTGGAAAAACCCCTGAAGAGGGGAAAAAATCCTTAGCAAAAAATCTCTCTATATATTTATTTGATAAAAGTTTTCCCGATAAATTTACATAATCAGATACGAAGTAAATAAGGAATCTCAAATCAAAATGCAATGGTTAGGTAGAAATAGGTGAAGAGTGACGATAGCAAATCAACAATCGACGGTGACGGCCGACATGATAACGGCGAGATGACGCATGGTCGCGGAGGCGATAGTGGCGAGCGTGTTATGATGACCACACGACGATGCTGATGACCACGTGAATGATCGGGTTGATACCGCGCTCGGCGGTGGTACGACCACGCAGGTCGGTGGGGATAACCGACACGGTTGATCGTGGCGACCGACGGCGGTGGCGGTGATGACCACGGTGGTTAACATGACGCACGCATACGAGTGGTCGGCATGACGACCGCGCATGACGGGCGGTGGCGCGATAACACGTGGTTGATGATGACGAGATGACGGTGGGTGGGTGATGAACGGCGTGGTCGGTGATTGCCGTGGTATGGCAATTATGCTTGGGGGTTTTCAAACTAGTTTCTCTTCTTTAGCTTGGCCCCTTTCACAAGAATGAGCGTTATTTATGATTAGGAGGACATTTCAGAATATACGCAAAATTCAAACCATTCCATCAAATCAAGATGATCTTGATCATGTGATGTATTTTGATTTGAATTAAAATGAGGTCGAATCAAGAGAACTTGGGCTTATTAAATGCTCACAAGATGCTCAATTTGATCATAAACACTCTATATTTAGAACTATTTAGGATTTAGTGATATCCCAAAGTTTCCAATGATATTTTAAGCTTGATCTCACTGATCGCTTGCTACACAAGAGATTCGCTTTGACTAGGATTGTTAGTGCCATATCATATATATATATATATATATATATATATATATATATATATATATATATATATATATATATCTATAATACTAGTAAGTTTTTAACAACAAAATTATTTTTAAAATTAAATGTATTGAGTTATAGCTTGTAATCTTTTAAAATAAATAAAATATATTTATAAGTATAATTATTATCTATTTAAAAATTATATATATATATATATATATATATATATATATAATACTAGTTAGTTTTTAATAACAAAATTATTTTTAAAATTAAATATATTGAGTTGTAGCTTGTAATCTTTTAAAATAAATAAAATATATTTATAAGTATAATTATTATCTCTTTAAAATTATATATATATATATATATATATATATATATATATATATATATATATATATATTTATTTATTTCATGTACTTAATTTAAATCATTATAAATTTTTAGTAGTCATTTCTTATTAAATTTGAGCTAGTTTCTATAAAATGAGTCAATTTCATTTAATTTTGAGCCAAATAAAATACAAAAATTCAAAACGTGTTGGCTTGAAATCCATTTAAAAATAAGCTGAGTTGACTTAAAATTAAATAATTTGAGCCAAGAGCGGATCCTTTGAGCTAATCTTGAGTCGGCCTTCGATCAACTTGAAATTGGTTCGTTAACCGTCCTAAGCATTTTTCACAATAAAAAAAAGTAATGATAGTATTATTTATGATATGATAATAAAAATTTGAGTGCTATTAATTAAATATAAAAGTTTAGGTGTTAAATACATAAATATATAAGATTTATTTACTATGAATGCCGTAATTTTATATAAATATGTGATGCATATTCTAAAACAATTTTTGACCTTTGTTTTCAAACGATAAATGTGATTTTATAGACTTCCATGACATTTTGCTCTCAAGTGAGAACACAAAATTATTCTTTCATTTTGAGCTGCCACTTTATAAAAATCATTATATTATTTAAGCTGAGAAACACCTAATAAATATTATTTATTCTATTTCAAATGATATTAGCAAATCATATTCTTTTTTTAAGCTGATTCACGAGAAATATGTTGACTTTTCATACACGATGAAACTCGCTATTCTAAATTCACCGGAAAAAAATAATTTATTTTGATCAAAATTTATTTAAAAAATATTTAAAATATTAAATCTATTTTAAAATGAGTATAGTAAACAAATAATCAATTAAAATTTATATTATTTTTATATCAAATTTTTTTAAGAATAGGTCTTACATCTATTGGATTTAATTTTTTAGAACAATATAATATAAATTTAATTTATTAGTGATGTATTATTGTTGTGTGTTAGAAAATCAGTTGTGGTAGAATAAAAGTTTACGCCCTAGCTTTATTATGGAATCCAACAATATGTGTGAAGAATTTAAAATGAAAAAACCCGAATTTTAAAAAAGGCCTAGCCCAGTAAAAATCATCCACTATGTATCTGTTTCGGAGTACAAAATTTTCCCGATAACGAGATTACAAAATTATATATGAGAATGACTAACAATGAGAATCTCAGAATCATGCAACAAAATTATGTAGAGTTGTAATGGTATGCGACAAATGATGATTTAATTGGATCGACGTGGCGGCGGCGGTGGTGGCGATGACGAGATCGGTGGCAACCGGCAGCTATGACCGGTGATGGTGGTCGACGACGACGATATGGCGGGTCGATGGCGGTAGGCGGTGAGCCGCGACGGTGACGCATGGTCAGCGATGATGTGACGGTGGGATGAAGAACGCGGTTAACGGCGATGACCGGCAGGGTTGACGACGCAGGATTATGGGCTGGTGGCGGCGTGGTCGGTGGTTACTATGGAGAACGATTTTCTGATTGTAGAGCTCTCTCTCTTTAGCAGGCTCCCTCATGTGAAAGAATGATAGATTAGAGAGAGTGTTTTGTGAATACATGTAAATCAAATCACTCCATTTGATGACTCAAAATGATTCCCTTGATCATCTGATGTATTTTAAATATTTGAATGCTCAAATAAAGTTAGAATCAAGAGATCTTGGGCTTGTTAGATCCGGCTTGTCAAAATGCTTAATTTGATCAGAAACACTCCATATTTAGAAACTATTTAGGGATTTAATTGATATCCCAAAGTTTCTAATGATATTTTAAGTGCTTGATTTGGACTAGTTTCGACTTAGGATCATATTGCTTTTAATATCAAGATTCATGCTTCGACTAGTGAGAATTTTAGTGTCATATCAGTTGCCCCTATTTTTGGATGACATTATCTCTATCATCCAAAAATATATGCCAAATAATTAAAAATAATAAATTCTTAATGGAATTTGTGGGTTTATTAACCATATAATTTGAGAAGATTGACAAGAATTATGATCACGTAAGCGACCATGATGCGCAGGGTGCTCGGGCGCAGGCTCGGGTTACGTGCCTGACGCCATGGGCGCTTCATGCTCATGAGCAGGCAGCGCAGTGGAGCATGCGCGAGCGGCTAGCTAAAGATCTCCGGCGCAACAAATGTGCAACGCATTTTTGATTTTTTTTGTTTTTTTTTTCCCTTCCTATGGCTTATAAAATCCCCTAGGGTCAAGTGAGGAGACACAACTCCCATATGCTCTAGTGTTCCTCTACATTGGATGAGAAATCATCTAGCAGAAGTTTAGAGGCTAGGTAAAAAAATTTATTTTTTTTCTTTTCTTTTGTCAGCGAAGATCTGACCTTTTTCTTAAGAGAAGGTCATTCGTTTTATTGATCAAGATCCATAGCTCATACGGCGAGGTTCTGATTTTCTCTCGAAAGAGGCATCAACTGTCCTCGTTGGACTGACCGAGTTTGGAGGCGATCAAGGCCCGTAGTTCATACGGTGAGGCTCCGATTTTCCATCGAAGGAGACGTCAACTGTCATCGTCGGACTGACCGAATTTGGAGGTGATCAAGGCCCGTAGTTCAAACGGAGAGGCTCTGATTTTCCCTCGAAAGAGGCGCCAACTGTCCTCGTCAGACCAACCGGGTTTGGAGACGATCAAGGCCCGTATTTTCTACTTCTTCTTGTAGGAAATTGAATTCCTTGAAACTTCAATGGATGGTTCAACAGTTGACAACTGCCAAGATGGCGGGGAAGCATCGATTAGGAACCATTCTTCGAATAACTTAGAAAGTCTGGCAGGTAATTTCAGAGCATCATTAGAGAGAATAACCTTTTTTTAATCTCATATGTATGCATATATTTTTTTTCAGATCGTAGGTGAAAAATTTTATCCAAAGCTGTTCGTGAGCTACAAAGTCAGGAAAGGATATGTCAAAGTATTGAGGTGAGTGAGTTGCTTCACATAATTATTTGACTTTTGTCTTTTTCTCTTTTTTTTATTTATTTATTATGTATTTTCACAGGATGATGAACGGAAGAAAACCAATAGCGTGATAGTTGCAGGCGATATATCATCCACTATCATAGCTGATAGTTTAATGGTGTTTCGCAGGAAATTTCATTTTCCTAATGAGTTAGTGGCTATTATTGCCAAAAAGTCTGATCGAGCCCGTTCACCTCTACCAGGATACTATACTATTTCTGAGATGATTCTTAATGAGGGACTGTAATTCTCTTTGGCTCATGAATTGATTGAGATCTTTAAAATATGCGGTGTAGCTTTGTCACAATTTTCATTTCGAGCTTTAGTGATCATCATTGATTTGAATGTCTTCTTTAGAGAGCATGGTGTTACTTTGAACATTAAATACTTGTGCCGAATGTGTAGATTCATATGTGATGCTCAGGGATGTGTTTCTTATCAGGCTATAAAGAATTAGATAGAATTTTCAGCACATGATCCATCTATAAATTGGTCTATTGGATTCTTTTTTTGTGAAAAATGAGTGAGGCCTCCCTAAGGGATGGGGAATATTGAATGACCTTCCAGATCCATTGCTGATTAAAGAGAATGAAATCTTAATAACTCTTAATATTCCTGATACAGGAAGCTTGTAGCATGAGTTACGTCATATTAGCAAATATATAATTGAAGATAGAATGTTTAAGGTTAGCCTTTTGATACAGACAGAGAGATCTCATGCTTTTCCACTGAAGAGATCAAGTAAAGGTGATAAAAGGTCTCCTCATATTCACAAGATTCTTTCAAGAAGCTCGTTATGAAATCACGATGATAGCAATGTTTCTTCTTTAAAAAAAAAGAAGACATGTGCCAAAGTGACTATGTCAAATATTTGCGAAGAAGATGTTCGCCCCTAGTTGGCCTCTGAGAGTTTAGCTTTCTCAACTCATAATGGGAGAATTCATTTCTCGAAGCCACATATTCTTGAAGAGGTATTAAAGCACATATGCATTGGACGTCAACTAGCAGATGAATTAGTACGTTATCTTCTCCCTCTCTTTCTTTTCTTCTTTTTCTTTTTTTCTTCATGTAATATTTGTGATTTTTTGATTGTAGGTAGCTCAAACATTAGGGCTAATGGCTTATTTGGGTGTCGCCCTAAACGATCGAAATACTGAATTTGTGAAGGTGAAATATCTGCAAGACGAGTATGAGCGAAAGATGAGTGCTAAGGCCAAAGAAGTGGTAGCTCTGGAGGATCAACTAATCGGGTGTAGAACTGAGCTAATGAACATGTCAACTTCTCTTTCTAACATGGGAGGTGGAGCACTGCGATGATGATTGAGGTGAGGGCAGAGACTCGCTAGAAAGAGAAAAGACTCAAGGCACTCAGCCGAGAAGAAAGCTTTTGAACTGGAGAAGAAAACATTACAGGATCGTCTTTTTGAGAAGGAGCTTATAATGTCAGAAGCAAATGAAATCTCCTTGAAGGCAGTGGAAGACTTTAAAAACTCCCTAGCTTATCACAATAATATCGAGGACCATGTCCAGGAAGCTCGTAATTATATTCTTGATGTTGAAGTGAAGGACTTGGAGCACCAATGTTTGGGGGAAGGCTTCATCTGAGGATTCCTAAAAGGAATCCACTTAGTACATCGCAAAACTGGAGCTAGTATTGAGAATCTGTCTCCCAGCCAAGTGTCTGAAGACCCTTCACCAGATTCAAGAGATGAAGGGGTTGAGAGTGAGTTTAAGGGAGCATCTTCCAGTGGTGAGGAGGATATTGATATCATATAGTATCACTTGAGGATGCATTTCTTTTTCTTTTATCTATGTTTTATTATTTATTATTATTATTTTTTGTATACAGAATTTTGATTCTTTTTTATATCATCATGTTAGTGCTGTCAATGACATTAAAATTTTTTTGGGTGATTTGCTCTTGTTTTGTTTTGACCTATCCGAGGTGATTGGTCGGAATATTATTCAACGATGCTAACCTGTACGGATGAGGTCGTAGGAAGTCCACCAAGGACTTTTTGGCCTATCCTAGGTATTAGTCAAAATATTATTTGACATCTTACCTATATGGAAGAGACTGTGGAATGTCTATCAAGGACCTTTTGATCTATCCTAAGTATTAGCCAAAGTGTTATTTGACTTCTTACCTATATGGAATAGGCCGCAGGATGTCCACCAAGGACTTTTTAACCTATCCTAGGCATTAGTCAAAGTGTTACTTGACTTCTTACCTGTATGGAAGAGGTCTGATCAAGTCCCCTTGGGATTGATCATGCCTCGATAGACACAACGCGTGAGTTGTGCATTTCTCAAGTGGGAGGATTAAATGAAGGAGATTGTTTATATACAACAAGCTTGAAAGAAAAGGCTATAAACTCATTAATCTGATAAGGTCGATGATACAATCATAAGATAATTTTAATAAAGATATGTTTGAAGAGGAAATGACGAACAAGGCAAAATAAAAGTTGTAATAATTATGCAGTAGGAATTACTGATAATATTTCTGGAGATTCTCGGCGTTTTAAGTTCGAGGTAAGGTTTTTCCATCTAGATCATTGACCTTGTTCATGGCTTGACCATAGCTATAACCACATAAGAGCCATCCCAAAGAGGTGAGAGTTTATTGCGTTGAGGACCTTTGCCCGCAGCTTCAAGACTTCACAAGACCAAGTCACCAGAGATGGGATGGGGTTTCACTCTTCTTGAAGTGATGAGCTACCCTTTGGTGGTAGGGGCGTCAAGTAGGCCATGTCACGAGTTTGGGAGTAGGTCAGTTCTCGAGTTTTTCTTCTTTACAATCATGATCGAATGGTTGAACTCTTGGACTTGGAATCCCAATATCTACTGGTATAATAGCTTCTGTGCTGAAACACAAGTTATATGGTGTCTCACCAGTCAGAGTTCACGATGTAGTACGGTAAGCCCAAAGAACATCAGAGAGCTCATCAACCCATTGCCCCCAAGCCTTCTCAAGACACATTTTTAACCCTTTGAGTATAGTCTTGTTGGTAGCTTCAGTCTGTCCATTAGTTTGAGGATGGGCCACAGCCATATGCAGTAGTTGAATGTGTAGATCTTTACAAAAAGATGTAAAGACTTTTTCAGTAAATTGGGTTCCATTGTCGGTGATGATCTTTACAGGAAGACTGAATCAACATATTATATTTTTTCAAATAAATTGTTTAGCATTTACCTCCATGATTTTAGTGAGTGGTTCAGCTTCCACCCATTTAGTGAAGTAGTTGACAGTTAAAATGATAAACTTTCGTTGCCCTGACGCTACCGAAAAATGTCCTATAATATTAATTCCCCATTGAACAAAATGCTACGGGCTTTGAAGGGATGAGAGCTCTGTATGCGGTGTATGAGAGAGGTTAGAGTGCAATTGATAACTCGCACATTTTTTTGTGAACTCCAAGGCATCTTGCCTCATCGTAGGCCAATAGAACCCTTACCTTATTATTTTAAGGGCTAGCACCCTTCCTCCTAGGTGTTCTCCACATATCCCTGAGTGAACCTCTCTTAATGCGTAATCGGCCTCTCATGGTGAGAGGCATTTAAGGTATGACCTAGAAAAAGCTCATTTGTATAGTTCACATCCAATAATAATAAAGTTTGCAGCTTGTCTTCGGAGATGAGTTGCAGCAGTTGGGTCTTCAAGAAGGGTCCCTTTTGTAGAAAAGACAGGATGGGGTCCATCCACGAAGGTTCCTTTATCTCATTAATTGCTTGAATTACCCATGACCCTTGGATACTAGGAAAATATATTTCTTCAACATGCCTTCTCTTAAATAGATCTCCAGTAGTGATAGCTTAGAAGAGTGTCACCAGTGTTCTTCTCTAGATGTGAATGATTTGATGTATCTTGAAATGAGCAAGAAGTGACTTCACCAAGCTGAGGTATTGTGCCAGCCAAGGATTATGAGTATTAAAGTTTCCCTCAACCTGGGAGGCGACAAGCTGAGAGTCAGTGTGGATCATTAAGTCTTGAGCTTCACAATCGATGACAAGTCTCAACTCTATGATGAGAGCCTCATATTCATCCATATTATTATTGCAGGGAATCTAGTAAGTCCATACTTTGAGGTATCCTGTTGGGGGAAAATAAGTAAGATTCCCACTCTAACACTAGTATTTCCTGAAGCTCCGTCAACATAGAGGGTCCATTGAGGAGACAAAAGGGGTGTAAGAGATAACTCATTTGGAGTAGAGACAGTGCATTCCACTATAAAGTCTGCGAGTACTTGAGACTTTATATCTGGCCGGGGTAAGAAATGGATATCAAACTCTCTAAATTCTACAAATCATTTGATTAACCTCCCAGATGCCTATGATTTCTGTAGAATGGCCCTCAATGATAAATGAGTGTAAACGCTAGCTTGAAAGTATGGATACAATTTTCACGTTGAGAAAACTAAAGTAAAAGTAATCTTATTTGCGAGTGGATAATGACTTTCTATATTAGAGAGAATTTTACTGATATAGTAAATTGGTCGTTGTATCTCATTTTATTCTCGCACTAAAACTGAGCCTATCACTTAGGAAGAGACTGCGAGATATAAGTATAACATCTCTCCTTAGATAGACTTAGATAGTAAGGGTGGAGATGCTAAATATTCTCTTACTCAAAAGCGTGACATTCATCAATAAAAAATTATTATTTTTAGCTTCCTTTAATATTTTAAAGAATGGAAAGTATTTATCCCCAGAATGGGCTAAGAAGCGGGATAAGGCAGCAATTCGTCCATTCAAACGTTGAACTTCTTTGATATTCTTCGGAGGAGCCATATCTCTGAGGGCTCTGATTTTCTTGGGATTGGCCTCAATCCCACGGTGGGTGACCATGAACCCAAGAAATTTTATCGACGTAACCCCAAAAGCACATTTGGTTGGGTTAAGTCACATGTTATAACATTGAAGAAGGTTAAAACATATTTCTAAGTCTAAAATATGTTATGATTCTTCCAAACTTTTTACTAACATGTCATCTACATATACCTCTATTGTGCGACCTAAGAGGTCTTTAAAAATCTTATTCATAAGGCGTTGATAGGTAGCACCAATATTTTAACCCGAACAACATAACTTGGTAATAATATAAACTTTTATATGTTTGAAATGATGTGACTTCTTCATCCGTTGGGTCCATTTTTATTTGGTTGTAACATGAGTAAGCATCCAAAAAATTGAGCATTTGATGTCCATACGTAGCATCGACCATTTGATCAATTCGAGGGAGAGAAAAATTATCTTTCGAGCAAGCTTTATTGAGATCAGTGTAATCAATACACATTCTCCAAGTTTCATTTGCTTTCTTAACCATGATAACATTTGCTAGCCATGTAGGGTAATGTACTTCTCGTTTGAATCCTACTTCTAAGAGCTTGTTAACTTCTTGTTCAATAGTCCGAAGGAGAACAGGTGCAAAACTTCACTTCTTTTGGATGATCAAATTGAATGTTGGATCAATCTTGAGGGAGTGCATGATCACATTGGGGTCAACCCCCGACATATCTGTCAGACTCTAAGAGAAGATGTCTTGATTTTTGTGCAAGAAGTCTATGTATTTTGCCCTCTCTTCGTCTGAGAGTAGAGATCCAACTTGCACTATTCATAGAGGTTGATCATTTGATAATGAAACAGGGAGCAAGTTTTCTACAGACGAAGCTCTCTGGGTACTTCTTCATCTCAAAATTAAAATTTTTGATGCTGAAGGTCACCGAAGGGCGTGGTTGAGCTTGTCTGAGTTAACATGATTATACTATTTGTCGATTTTCATAGACCACTCCAACCCCAACATGGGTTGGAAATTTCATCTTAAGATGAGATATTGAAGTAACGACACCAAAAATTGATTGGAGGGGCCTTCCGAAGATAGCGTTATACGTTGAATCTGACTTGACCACCATGAATTGAATTGAATGAGTCACTTGTTGAGAAAATTCCTTGAGGACAAAAGAAAGGGTGATTGTCCCCTCTACTCAGATAGGGCGATTATTAAACCCATATAATGGTCCTATAGCGAGTTAGAACTTTTTCCTAACCAAACCCATGATAAGAAAGGTGGAGTAAAATAAGACATCAACAGAACTCTTATTATCAATCAAAATTCTCTTAACATTATATCACGAGTCACCGATCCCTATGCTGATGACAAGTGGATCTTGATGGGGAACATGGATCCTTCTGAGTCCGAGTCATTAAAAGTGATAGAATGATCAATACAAGATTTCTTTAACTCTGGTTCTTCAGAGGTGGCAATGAGGACTTGATTAGATAGTAGTGGTCATCCTGCGGTTGTTTTAATTTCTTTAACTATTTGATGACTATTTTGTTATTTCTATGATGATTGTCCTGGTTACCCCCTAGTTGGAGTTATGTTTACTTGAGTCGATTGATTATTCACAAATTGGCATTGATATCCTTATTGAATAAGCTTCTCGATTTCTTCTTTAAGTTATTTACACGCATCAGTAGTATGTCCATGACTTCGATGTAAGTGACGATATTGCTCCTGATTTTCTGAATTTAGTTTCAGCGGATATGGCCACTTGATGATTTCTTCATCTCAAATGGGCATCAGGACATTAACACGAGATGTGTTTAGTGGTGTGTATTCCTTTTCTGGTAGTGGTTTACATTGTTGATGTGAGGGCCGTGGAGGGAGATCACGACTGCCTTCTTGCTTCTTTTGATGAGATTGTCAGTCTGCATTCCCTGGGGCACTTTTACATTTTCTTGTGGATTGTTCAAATTATTTATGATACAAATTTCATCGAAATTTGTGCTTCCACATGATGAACCAATTCTACATACGAGTGGACCATGCATTACATTTAAGAAAGGCTCGGATGAGCCCTCCAAGGAAAACTCCTCTTAATAGTCAGGGTCTACTCCAAGTATTTGGTGAGCTTCTAAGGAGAACCTTTGGAAGTATTCCTTAAGTGATTCACCCTCATTTTAACGAATGCTTGAGAGATGAGAGTAATCTTTAATGATCCTCCGGTTTGTAATGAACTGTTCTACAAAAATCTTTGTGAGTTCATCAAAGGTATGGATGGATCCCCTTGGAAGGGAGTAGAACCAAGTGTGAGCCTTTCCCTTGAGGATAACTGGAAAGACCTGCCAAAGCAGTGTGTCAGAAGCTCGTTGGATATGCATGATGGTCCTATAATGGTCGATGTGTTCATATGGGTCAGTTTCCCCATCATAAGAGTCGATGCTTGGAAGCTTGAACCATACGGGAATAGGATGTTGAAGAATAGCTTCTGTTAGAGGTGAAAACTCTTGATAGCCGCGATGAGAGGGAAGATGATTTTCATCTTTAAAATGGAATTTTTCTCGCACTAAGCGTTGTAATACTCACGCATAACATGGTGAGTGGAGTCAACAGACGAACGCGTGCTACCAAAGAATAATTGGTTGATTAGCCAATGAGAGTAAAAGTGATGGAGTAGAACTTGAGGGTCAACATCACAAAAGGAAACACATGACGAAGGCCCCGTGATGCATTTTGACCTCCTGCTAACAATCGATCTTGGGGAGATGTATCGCAAAGAGATCCATGTTTTTTTGTAAAAGTTGGATTATCTCATTTTTGAGATTCTTCCATTTGGCGAACATGATCTTCCAGAGAGATTCCTATTACAACTTCACCGATAAGGTCATGCATATCGTGGGAAGTGAGTGAGAAGGCTTGGTTCGATTAGTTTTGATAAAGACGGAGTTGGAGAAGACTCTTGGTATATAGCCATAATACGATATTCAGAGATTGCGAAAGGGTTTGCTTCAGAGCCAAACTACGCGGCTAAAACCACTATAATAAAATTTATAGCTTTGTTGTGGAATCAAACACAAATGTTTGAAGAATGAACATGAAAACTCTAAAATTTTTACGTGGAAAAGCCCTTCTATAGAGGGAAAAAATCACGAGGCCTAGCCCAGTAAAAATCTTCCACTATGTATCTGTTTTAGAGTACAAAATTTTATCGATAATGGGATTATAGAATTATATATGAGAAGGGCTGACAATGAGAATCCTAGAATCAGACAACAACAGCTATGCAGTCGTGGTTAGATTGTAATAGTTGTTGGTGATAGTTGATGATGGTGAACAAGGTCAAATGACGAGGCATGCGGTGATGACCGGCAGATGGTCATGATAGTCTGGCGGTATTGATGGTGGTCAAAATGATCGCCAACGTATTGAAAGGGTTGACCGGCGACGGTGTAATAACGGTTTCCACGGTGATGACCGCAATATGGTTCGCGACAAGGATCGACGGAATGACGGCATGGTCGACCGGAGTGGTGGCACGACATGCTTGACGATTTTCGCTTAGAGCTCTCTTCTCTTTTAGCCCCTTCTTGTGAAGAGTGAAGCTATTTATAGATTAGAAGGTACGTGAATAGTAAAATCCAAACCACTCCATCTATTAATCAAAAATGATTCGCTTAAACATGTGATGTATTTTAAATATTTGAATGCTCAAATAAAGTCGAATCAAGAGATCTTCATAGATCTATTTAAGCAATTGATCATAAACACTTCATATTTAAAACTATTTAGAGATTTAAATGATATTTTAAGCTTGATCTACTGGGCTTTGAATTAGATTGATTGCTTTTGACATCAAGATTCGTGCTTGGACTAGTGAGATTTTTAGTGTCCTATCAATTATATTTATTTAAAATTGGATTTAATGGATTTAATATTTAATTTTTAATAAAATATTCTGATAAAAAAAATTTCTATTAAAATCACGCCTAAAGTCATGCCGTTTTAAGATGCATCTGCGTGCTCATTGTTGCCATCGTGAGATATTATTTTCTTATTTTATTTTTCTGTCATGATGTCTCCTATTGAAAAATTTATTAAATGAGTTTCGTCATATGCGAGCTTTTAGTGTTAAAATAAAAATAGAGGATAAAATTATTTTTTAATGAAGAAAATGAATATAGCTCTAAATATGAACTAACTATACATAGCACACAATTCTTATACATTTACATATTTAATACTTAATTTTTAATATTTATAAACTTAACATTTTTTTTATACTTGATATGATACACTTTACTTTTAAAAATTTAAAAAGATATTATTTTTGATGTAATATTAAAGATTTGAATGTTATATATATAAGTTTAGATTTTAATATGTAAATATATGAGAGTTATGTGTTATATACGTAAATGCCTCTAAAAATTATTGTATTTGATAAATTTCTCAATAGGAGACATGATGACAGAAAAGAAAATAAGAAAATTATATATATATATATATATATATATATATATATATATATATATATATATATATATATATATATATATATATATATATATATATAGTCATCTATATACATAATAACGTTGTATAAATTGACGATTTTAAAAATATTTTAAATTTTTTCATATATTGCAAGCAACACTTTATAATCTTTATATTTATTTTTATAAAAAAATTAGAATTAGATAAAAAATTTAGATTCATCCATGATGATTTTCAATGTGCAATGTTCATTTACTTCAAGGTTTTTTTTTTTAAACATCTCTTAACATGGATGAAAGAGAAGCACACTACTTTGGTTTTATATTTTATTTTATTTTATTTTATTTATATTTTAATTTTAAATAAAATATTTATCTATTCATCATTTTTCTGCATATTTTTCTAACATATAATTTAAATCTGTATAAAAATCTATTTACAAAATCATTATATTGAATGTTGTAATATAATGAGAGAAGCACCCTCATGAGCTATTAATACTTAATAAATTCAAGTAGTTATTAATATTTATATAATAGGTCATAAGCGTATGAGTTATAAGTAGGGCAATATAATAGTGTAATGTGATGAAAATTAAAATATATTCATTCTTGTTGACCGAGAACTTGGTCCAAGTCAACTTGGGATACTATTTTTTATTTTTTATTTTTTATTTTAAGATATTTGAGCGAATTTAATCGTAAACTCATATATATAATATATAAAGAACAACAAGAACTTTAATTGAAAAGTCAAAACCCTCTTTGATATACTATTGAGCACAAGAATATTTGACTAATAATTTGATAAAAAAGTTCTTCAAACTTTTTAAATTTATTTTAAAATGAATTTTATATATCAACAATTAATATTTTATTTATCTTATATAGATCTAGTAGTAATTAGATTTATTATCATTATTATTATTTTAGTTCAGATATTTTGATGCATTTTTTTTTCATTTATTAAATTTCATGTAGGAACTTTAGATTTAGATATTTTAGGATTAGTTTTGAAGATGTTAAACTTATTTTAAAATAACACAATAGATACAATTTATAAATAATGAATTAAAATTTATATTACATAATATTTAAAATAAATTTAATAAATTTAAGATTCATTCTCATAGAAAAATCTGCTAGTCTAATCTTTGTTTTTGTCTTTTTTTATTATTTTTCTAGTACTTTGAGTTGATGAATTGATTAAAGCATTAATATAAGCTTCTAAATAGGTAAAATTAAGGTTACGTTTAGGAGAACAGTGTGATAGAGATGTAAAATGTGATACAAAAATATATCATGAACAGTATTTTGCCTGCATTTTAGTTGTACTTTGAGGTATTTGCAATGAGAAAATTATATTTTTTAATCCGATTTGACTATTTGTGGCGGCACCCATAAACTTAATTTGACTTTTATAAGATAAAAAAAATTATATACTCACAATAATTTTTTTATATAATAATTTCTTCTATAATAATAATATTATTATTTTTTCATATAGCTGTAGCTTTTCAAATAGACTCTTAGTCTTGATGGTTCCACAAAATTTTATTTTATTTAATAATATAGTTTCAAATCAATTATAAAACTCGGTTAATTCATCTCATTAAAATTAGCCAATTGGCCTAAAACTAAATCAAATTTATATAAAAAGAAAATAAATTTGTTTAAATTTTTGTAGATTTTAATCATAAGCTAATTTATGAAATTTCTGACGGCCTGATATGACATGATTACTCATCAAGAATATTTGCAAAGTTATAAATCTCACATAAAATATCGACTTGACAGAAGTATATAATTTATATCATATAGAAATATTGTTATAATAATTATGATATCAAATAGACTCAGATATGGTGAACAAATTTTTTTTGTTATGATAAATTTCAAAATCATTTAATTGGATTTGAAGTAAGAGCAGCTTACATTTTAATTGATTATTTAAATCTAATAGTTAAGGTTTTAAAATAAAATCAATTCAATTTTTTTATTAATTATAATTATTATGTGAGCTAGATTTTTGCGAATTTTTGTTTTGTTTTACTTTTTTGATTGTTGGAAAATCCAAGAAAAATTTAGAAATTTAGAAATAAATTTTATTATAGTGATATAATTCATAATAAGAATAATATATTATCTCAAAAAATAGAAATACAAATCTACAAATACATTAAAAAACTAAAATAAAGAAGATTTTTATTATTATTATGCCTAAATGTGACATGAAATACCTTTCTATTATAGATTCAAATATAACAAAAAAAGATGAAACTTTATTTGATCTTTGTACCCAAAAAAAAAAAAAAATCATTTTGCTTTAGAGTTCAAGTTCTTTATAGAGATAAGTCTTTAAAGTTAATTACATCTTATGAGCATGAACTATTAAGAATACTATTGATTAAAATAGTGATGAATAATTATATGATTTATTCAACATTTAATTTCAAGAATTTAGTAATTCAAAATTGTAAGTGAGATAGTTTCAATTTAGGAATAATTCTTTTAGGACTCTAAAGAGAAAATAGTAGAGGGCACAAGATATTGAGAGGCTTAATAGTACTACAACTATCTTATAAAGGAGCTTTATATTTTGTTGATTGAGTTTATTTATGTTTTAAATTATTCATTTTTTTAAAAATCTTAGACTTATAATTCATTAACATAAGAGTATAAATGTGCCCAAAAAGTTAAGACATATGATATAGACTGAAGAAAACTATTAACTTTAGAACATAAACTAAGTAGACAATTATTGTTAAAAATTGCTCAGACCTAGCCTAATGAGATCAATAGAACTCATAGTTTTAACTTCACCTAAAGTTGACATAAGTCTAACTCTACTAGACCTACAATCTTGCCTAAAAGGACTGCCATCTAACCTATCTTATTGCTTTAAAATCAAAAGGTTTGATCACATGTAAATGCAAGATTGGTAAGACTTTTATTAATTATGAATAATCCTAAACCTTATACTTCATACTAAGTCTAAAAATATCTGGGCATATAATGTTTTGGGCTCCGAAAATTCACCACCAACCTCTCGCATTGAAGAGAGTAATTTGAATGTCAATGAAATTTTTAGAAGGTAGATGGAATAGTAGATAAGACACTACCTAGAGATTTCTCCCTCATTTGGTGATTATTGGATTTAATTCACACCTTAACATAGGTAAGGGGTAATTATTTGTTTAATTATATTAAGGTGGTATAGGTAAGGGGTAATTATTGGATTTAATTCACACCTTAAAATAAACAAAATATAAAATCAACTTAATTGTTCAAAAATTAAACTAAATTGATTCACACATGGGAGAAATGGGTTATGATCAACAAACCCTTTCTAACAAATCATTATCAAATCAAATTCAAAACTAAAAAAAATCTTTTTAAAGAATTTTGATTCTCTTTAAATAATCTTATCTTATAGGATTGTCCTTAGGAATTAATTAAGGTGAATGAAGTCATATGCTTACATCACTTTATTTCTTTCCAAGCATGATAAATATTATATGCCATATGAAATGATGTATTGATATCTTTTAAAAATCAAATTAAATAAAATGTTTCCTTTTATGTCAAATTACATGTTTTGGCTAAAGTTAAGAATATGGGTGGCTATTATCACTATTAAATCAAAAATTATTTTTCAAAACCTATAAATCAAATATTATAAATGAAGGCTACTTATAAGTACTTACAAGCTTGCATGTGATCATAGTGTTAGATGTGCTTTATGTGACTTTTTTCTCTTCTCTTAACATGGATTTGAATAGGTTTAACAAAGTGTATAGTTCAATTGAAAAGAACATAACATTTGCTTAAACCTATTCCTATATACTTCTATAATTATGACTTAAGAAGGATCTTCACATTACACATGTAAGTTATATAATCAAATCAAACAAAATAAAAATCTTTTGCATGATTCTTCATCCATTTATTTCTTTTTGTACATACACATGTATTTAAGAAAAGTTGTATATTAGTCTGGACATCCCGGGGTTGCGAGGCTTTTAGTAGCCCCAAGTAGGTCTTGTACCTTACACCCCTGGTGTAAAAAATAATGGCGCCGTACTCACTTATGTCTTTTATACATATAAATATGTATTTAGCTAATGGATGAAAGAATCTCTCTTTTCTACTTAATAAAAAAATATGCATCCATGGAATATCTAAATTTTCTTAAACAACATCTGTTAGCATTCATCATCAAAGTATGCTAAAGTTTTACATTACATGAATAGCTATGCTTAGGATCATTCATATGCATGGTATACATGGTGGAAAGAAATAAATGGTTGTGTGTTATGTGATAGTAATTCACCTTAATTAATCCTAAGATGTATTTCTTATCGAATATGTTTCTATAGAGCAAATCTAAACTTAGGGTTAATTAAAACACATAATAAAATATTCACAAAAGAAAAACTATTAATGAATCTACCTTAAAAACTACTTAAGGTAGGGGTGAAACAGAAGTTTCTCTTCTCTTTTATTCTCTTTATAATATTTAGTAACTAAGTATAGGCTCATTCAAACCAAATTAAATCATAAAATAAAAATTAATAAAACAACTAAATCACTTAAACTAAAATCACCATCTAAGTTGAATCTTTCACACTTAGAAAATTCCAACCTTAAAGCCTAGCTAAGTCATGCCACACAAGCCTTAAATGACACACACTTTAGGCTAAGTCACCATTTCTAGCTCTATGTTAGGTTGATGCATGGTTTGATGCCTGATTTTATTTTGTAATGTAATGTTTTAGACTGGATGTTACGTAGACTGGATGATAGGGAGATCTTAGTCTAATTATGTCTTCTATAGAGGATTGTGCTTATAGGGTGCTGTAAAAAAATATAAATGCTTTTGTTATGTAGGTTGCTTATACCCCTAAGAATGATCCAAATTAGAATAGGTGGACTTGGTTATCCATGTGTGGGGTACTAAGTCCAAATTATTCATATACATGCTTGGGTTGGGTGGTATGTTTAGTTAATATCTATTTTGTAGGTTTAGTTAGATTTATCTTTCCCTTTTTCATGTAATTTTGTAATTACAATTTGGAATGAATGTTATGGGGGATTAGGATGAACATTCATCATAAGACTAAGTATTATATACCATGTGAAGCCTTGGAGCAAAATACATCCCAACCAACCAAAAGAAAGAAATGAAGAAAGAAAGAAATGATGAAAAGAAGAAATGAAGAAATGAAGAATGAAGACCCCCATAGCATGAATTCATTTTTTATTGTAATTATTCATTTGTAATTCGAGTTGTATAAGGGTAGAGCTCAGCTACCCACATTTCTTTTCGGGTTTGTGTGATGGATCCCAATCACATCGGCCTTTTATTCTTTTGTGCTACCTTTATAAAATTATTTGATATTTTTTTATCTTGTGCAACTAGGATGTCATTATTTTCCCTAATTTTTTCATTGTTTGATGAATGGCCTAGATATGATTAAGCTCTTAGAAAAAAAAAATTCTATCCAATTAATCAACTCAAAATTAAAGTTAAACAACTCATAACCTCACCTAAAGTCTAGGATATAAATCAAGATAAATGATTTAGTAACCCCTTAACTAGATGTTGTATGTCTCATATCATGCATAAAATCATCTTGCTTCACTCTTGCGAATGGAGGACTTCCACCTTTTCAAGAGAAAATGGTTTGATCTTTGAGAGCTATGGTGGAAACACACCTCATTCCTTCTGATTTTGGCCCATAACCAATTTCTCATACATTAGGCATATGAATCCCATAGCCCATGTCAAATAAAAATGTTCAAAAATCAAAATGAAACTTAAAATTTTTGCATTTGATTAAGTCATTACTCATGCCCTTCATAATCTAGTCTCTTAAGGAGTGTGTTTAAAGACTTAGTCTCCTTCCTAAAATGAACAATGACCTAGCTATCTTACAGAGCATAGGACTTTCCTGCATGTATTTAAAATCGTAGGAGGAGTTAGTTGGCGGCCACCCCTAGGAGGTTGTAAGTCCAATAGTTGGGTACTTTATCCTCTCTTGTGGAGGTAAATCATATACCCATTTTTATCTTAGATTTAGGTCATGCCTTGACCATCGCCAAAGCTCCCTAGATTTTAGATCTGAGGTTACTATTTTTCTTTGCGGGCTACAAGTGCAAATCCTCACCTCTTAGGTATTTCTACATCCTTGTATTATGGAATTGTAAGCCTTAGATTTCTAATAAAAATTTAACTCAAACACATAATTCATCTCAAATTCAAAAATGTAAAGCCTAACCATAGGATAGTTTAGGATGCCCACTAGGCTTCCTAGTATCATGAGCATCCCCTACTCATCTATCTTTGGTTTCAATAATAAATCTTTCATTTTGCTCAAATCCCACTTGATCTTTTAAAAATAACCAATTGATTGACAGTCCTATCTTTGACATCTTTGGAGACAACAATCATTTACCTTAATCGGGAGTATTCCTTAAAATCTCGTTACTTAAGGTGTAATTAACTATGGGTGTTTGCCTCTATAGGGAAGTTAATGAACACGGTTTAAAATAAACCCTACTTTACTTTTCCATGTAAATTAAGGGATGAATCTCTAATATATTCGAAGACCCATTATCCTTAGGAGTTCTTATTAAGTGATTAGGTCCATTGTAGGTTGGTGACTTTTGTCTCTCGAGATAGTACATCATTCCTCGATGTCATACCCGATCACCTTAATAAGTATATCTACGGATTTGCGTGGTGTCCAACTAGCATATTTTTTTTTCATTTACTCAAGATGAAAATAAAATACCACAAGGCATGAATTCATGACTTAATCTAATGTAAATTTGGTCAAGTTTTACTTTAACTTTTGTACATTTTGATTTGACACAAGCTATGGGATTTCATATGACTAATGCATGAGAAAATTAGTTATGGACCAAAATCAATTTAGAAGGAGGTGTGTTTCCACCATGGCTTTCAAAGGTCAAGTAATTTTCTCTAGCAAAGGTGGAAGCCCTCCATTGATGAGAGTAAAACAATATGATTTATGCATGATATGAGACATACAACATCCAGCTAAGGGGTTGCTAAACCTTTTATTATCTTGATTTATGTCCTAGGCTTTAAATGAGATTATGAATTATTTAGTTTAATTTTGAATTGATAAATTAGACAAAAAATTTAATTTCCCCTAGGAGCTTAATCGCATCCAGGCCATCAAAAAAAAATCACCAATCATAAATAAACTATAAAAAGGCATGCTTTTTCTAATGCACAAGCTAAACAAATCATCAAACAAATTTTATAAAGCTTTTGTAAAAGAATAAAAGGCTGATGCAGTCAGGTACCATCGTATAACAAGAAAAGAAGTATGGGTAACCGAGCTTTATCCTTATACAACCTGGATTACAAATGAATAATTATAATTAAGAGGAATTCATATTATGGGAGTCTTCATTATTCATTACTTCACTATAATTTGCTTCTTTCCTTTCTTTCTTTTGGCTTGATTGAAATATGGTTACTCTAAAAGGCATCACATAGTGCATAAGACTTAGTCTTATGAGCAATATTCATCTTAATCCCCCATAACATTCATTCTAAATCTTAATTATAAAATTTACATTAAAATGGGAAAGGTAGATCTAACTAAACCTGCAAAATAAAGGTTAGCTCAACATACTACACAACCCAAGAAGTTGTATGAATAATTTGGACTTAGCACCGCAGACATGGGTAACCAAGTCCACCTATCCTAGTTTGGATTATGCTTAGGGGTATAAGCAACCTGCATAGCAAGATCATTTATATTTTTATTACAGTGCCCCTTTAACCACAATCTCTTGCAGAAGATATGATTAGGCTAAGATCGTCCTATCATCCAGTCTACGCACATACACCCTAACATCCAGTCTACAAACATTACATAACAAAAGAAAATCATACATCAAACCATGCACCGCCCTTACATAGAGCTAGAAATGGTGGCTTAGCCCAATGTGTGTGCCATTTAAGGCTCATGTGGCATGTATTAGTTAGGATTTAAGGTTTAATTGAAAGGTTTAATTTTAAGTGATTTTAATTGATTTGTCAATTATAGATTGATTTGATTTGATTTTTGAAGAAGAGAAAATTTTAAAGATTTCTAAGGTAGATTCATTAATGAATTTTATTTAGTGAATGATTTATTATGCATTTTTAATTAACCCTAAGTTTAGATTCTTTCTAAATAGTCCTATTTAATAAGAAAGGCCTCGTAGGATTAGTTAGGGTGGATTACTATCACATAACACACACCCATTCATTTCTTTCCGCTATGTATACTATGCTTATGAATAATCCTAGTCATACTTATACATGCAATGCAAATTTTAGCACACTTTGATGATGAATACAAATAGATGTAATTTGAAAATTTGGATATTCCATTAATGCATGTCTTTATTATGTAGAAAAGGTGGATTCTTATATCTATTAGCTAAATGCACAACCACATGTATAAAAGTTATAAGTGAGTACGACGCCATTATTTTCTACACTAGGGGCGTAAGGTTCAAGACTTACTTGGGGCTACTTAAAGCCTCACAGCCCCGGGATGTCCAGACGAATATACCACTTTTCTTAAATACATGTAGATGTACGAAAAGAAACAAACATATGAAGAATCATGTAAGAGATTTGTGTTTGATTTGGTTGTAAGATGTACGAAAAGTTATAAGTGATTTAGGCAAGTGTTGTATTATTTTCAAATGAATTATACACTTGCAAATCCTTTGTAAATCCATATTAAGGGAAGGAAAGAGAACTTCATAATACACATCTTATGCTATCATCACATGAAAGCTTATAATTATTCATAACTAGCATCACCTCATTTGTAATTTTTGATTTATAAATATTTAAAAGTAATTTTTGATTTAAATAGTGGTAATAGCCACTCATATTCTTAATTTTAGCCAACACATGCAATTTGACATAAAAGGAAACATTTTCATTAAATGATTTTTAAAAGAAATGAATGCATGATTTCATATGGTAAACAATATTTAACATGATTGAAAAGAAATAAAGGAATGTAAGCACATAACTTCATTCACCCTAATTATTTCCAAAGGACAATCTTATAAAATATGATCATTTAAATTGAATCAAAATTCTTTAAGGAGATTTTTATTTTGGTTTTTTTTTGAATTTTATTTGCCTTAGAATGATACCCTTTGACATAAGGACAAAGTGGTCATTTGGCCATTATTTTGATTTGGATAGATTTGAAATGATTCAAAAATGGGTTGGGCCAAATTTCAAGTGATTTGGAGTTTGTTTGATTTGATTTGGTTTAATTTGATCCACTTAGGTCAAGTTGGGTCAAATTGGGTTAGGTTGACCAATTGGTCAAATTGGGTCAAACCATGGATTAGGTCAAGTTCAAATGATCATTTGGAGCCTATGGGTGTCATTGGTTTGGTTCAATTTGGTTTAGATTTATTTTTGGTTCATTTAGGTCAAATGGGTAAAGTTGACCAATTTGACCCATTTGACCTAATTGGGTTAGGCATGAGTTAGTTTAGGTTTGGGTGATCATTTGAAATATATTGTAATCTTTGGTTTTAATCAATTTTGATTTGGTTTGATTTCAAGTTAATTTGAACTTTTAGGTCAAGTTAAGTTCATGATCAATTGGGATAGGTTGGGTCTAATTGATTAATTAAAGCTTTAGTCAAGTTCAACAAGTGATTTGGAATGAATTTTGATTAATTGGCAAGATTTGACCCATTTTGACTTTTAGGTCAATTTAGGTCAACTTAGGTCAAGTGGCCAATTAGGCTTAGTTTGGCTCAATTGATGGCTTGATCGTGTTCAATCATTGATTATGGATTGATTTAAATCAATGACTTCAATCAATTTGGATTATATTGAATTTTGGCTTGTTTAGGTTTCATTTGGGCTAAGTTTTGGCTTGATGAAAGGCTAGGTTAGACTTAGTTTGACCGAATTTGAGTGATTGATCATCTTAAGATGATTGTTGATCACAATGTGAGGCTTAGATGGGCTTAGTTCAATCCAATTTGGGTTTGATTAGAATTTGGCTCAAAAAGGTCCTTTAGGTCACTTTGGGTTAAGTAAGCCTAAATGGGTTAATTGGATTGATCAAGGCTTGATTTAAGTTTAGTTGAACTCACATATGGACTTATGATGGAAATATAAATCCAATTGTAAGTGATTTGGAGTCAAATGGGTTTTGGTTCATTTGACAATTTCAAGTCAAAATGATAAACATGTGTTTGACTTGGGTTAGTTTGATTTTGGTTTGGTGATTGTAGTTCATGTTTATATTTGAGCATGTGATTGAAGGAGTGATTGTTTGAAGAGAAAATCCAAGGGTTTGGATTGATTTGAGAATGATTTGGCTAAGTTCAAGTATTTGGCTTGAAAGATGTAAATTGAAATTTGGTTTAATTTTGGATTTAGTTTTGGTTACTTGAACTTATATTTCATTTATATTTGTGGATATAAATGAGAATATAAATGGGTTATGAGAAAATCTTTTGAGTTTGGAGTGGTTTGGATTTGGTTTGAGCTAAGTCCATAAGATGAAATCAAAAGGGCTTAGGAAAGATTTTGGGATTTGAATTCAATCATGGGCTTCAATCATATGATTTGAAATTGATTTATGATTTGAATTTTAGAATTGATTTATAATTTGGATTTCAGAATTGATTTATGATTTGAGAAAATTAATTTAGTTGGAATTGATTTAAGATTTGAGGAAATCAATTGAGTTGGAATTGATTTGAGAAAGTCAATTGAGTTGGAATTGATTTAAGATTTGATTTGTAAAAATCAATTAGGTTGGAATTGATTTCAGATTTGATTTGAGAAAATCAATTGGGTTGGAATTAATTTGAGATTTAATTTGGATTGGTTTGAAGGAGGGAGGCAAGGATTTCAATCAATAGGGTAGACAAATCCTCCTAATATCTCTAAGGCATAACCTATTCCTATGGCTAAATCCTCTAAGTCTCTAGGGCTAGGTTAAGTGTTCACCTAATCACTAGAAGTGTCTTAAGATTAAGAATCTCTTAGCGTCTAGAGGAATTCTATGTCTAAGATGAAGAAATTGAAAGCTCACTCCAAAAGTGAGGTCAACAAAGGGCGCCCAATAGGTGTGGTGTGACTAACAAGACATACCACACGTATTGGTGTTGACCAAGACATTCAACAACATTCAAACAATCGCAAGCACTAATAGAAATGATCCACTCCCAACCCGAGGTGCAAAAATAATTAATATTTTAGTGCAATGCAACTCTACTTATGTCAAAGACATAAGAGAGTGAAGGAGGAATCCTCTAGGGATTGAGTATATGAGCCTTCAATTAGGAAAAAAGGTTTAAGTTATTCATTGGGGATAAGAGGTTGTGAAATCTATTGGGGGATTAGAATTTTGGAATCCACTGGGGATAAAAGGTGTGAACCTCTCATTAAGGGAACAGGTTCAGGTTGGATTGAATTAATTTCACTGAGGCAAATTAAAAAGATTTGCATTTCACTGAGGAGAAGCTGATCAATTTGATTATTTAATTGACTCCACTGGGGAGGTTGGTTGGTTTTGTTTGATTTTAAAATTTGAATTTTGAGATGGACTCGACTTATGATGGGGACAGGTAGAGGCCATGGCTCGATCTACCTTAGATTTACCAATCCAAAGGGGTAGTCTACCAACCACATGGTAAGACTATCCAACTAAAGGGGTTGCCTTTCAGTGTGCAATGACGGTACTAAGATGAAAGTGTGACAGACTTACATCTTCCAAAGTAGGGATTAGTCGTTGGGGTGATCTGTTGGTGACACAATAAATCAAACTCAACCTTAGGCTGACTATTGAGTGAATGCCGCTTGGGGACTTAAATCAGCTCAAAGATAGTCAAACTTAATTCCATTTTAATTATCTTTGATGGATACCATTGGTTTGCGATGGACCGCACTAAGTAGGGGCCATGTCAGCCTTGGCCTAACTTAGATTTTACCGATCTAAAGGGAGTAGATTCACGACCAAAGAGGAGAACTATCTAACCAAAGGGGTGCCTTTCAGTTTGCAATAGTCAATTCAGGGAAGAATGCATGGGGACTCACATCTTCTTGAACAAAAAGACCACTGGGGCAATGCATTAGCAAGGTAACATGTCAACCCGACCTAGGGCTGCCTGTCGATTTGCGATAGTCATGCTAGAAAGAATGCGTAGTAAACTTACATCTTTCAGAATGAAATGGCTGCCGGGGTAACTTGTTTGTGGAAAGATAGATTGAACCCGAACTAAGGGCGACTACTGAGAGAGTGCCGACCCGGGGACTTATCTCAACTCAAGTGTAGTCAGGCAATTCCTATAAGGAGTTTTGCTGACATTGCCCTAAAGATAGGATGCCTGCTTGGGAAAGGGTACGCTGGGGGCTTGAATTTCTAATCCACAAGCAAATAAATTTGTTTGTTTGTTTGTTTGTTTATCGTGGACCTTGTTAGTTTGTAAGGGATCACACTAAGAAGGAGCTTATATCAGCCTAACTCAAGGAGAAAGTGCGGGGACTCCTATCTGCCAAGAGTGGTGTATCTATTGGGTGAGTCGCTGTTAGCATAACGAACATCAACCTACCTAAGGTGCCCATCAGTTTGCAGTAATCAGCCTAGGAAGAAGGCATCAGGGACTCACATCTTTCTACAATGGAATTGATTGTCAGGATAGTCTGTCTTCAGCTTGATAGGAGCTATCCAACCTTGGGTGACTTCTGAGTGAATGCCATTAGAGGACTTATATCAACTCAAAAGTAGTCAAGAGGAAAGGAGCGATTGGAGGACTTACCTTAAGTCTCAAATATACTCGACCTAGTCAGTGTATGATGGTTAGCTCTAGAAGAAAGTGTGTAGGCTTACATCTTCCTAGACAAAGTCAACATGAAGTAGCTTACTAGCTGTGCAATGATGTCTACTCAACTAACAAGGTGATCATCGATTTGTAATAGTCAAGTCAGGAAGAAAGCACGGGGACTCACATCTGCCAGATAAGTGAACATTGTGGTGACACACTAGCAAGGTAGCATGTCAGCCCGACCAAGCAACTAATGAGTGAGTGCCATAGACAGCTTGCTCCCACATCAAAATAGCCCGAGACAAAAGATTTATTTTTGTGTTTAAAGGAGGATAAGATGCTGCTTGGGTTCTCTTACACATATCCTAAACACACTTAAGAGTTGATGAAATGGTTCCATGAATGATAGTTGTGATCCCACCGAGAAAGGATGCCGCTTGGGTTCTCTTACACCTAACTTAGTCATGCTAGTCAAAGTAGGATGCCTCTTGGGTTATCTTACACCTACTCTAGTAACTCTAGGGAATCATGTTTAATTTGTGTTTGTGTTATGAAAGAAGGATATGATGCCTCTTGGGTTCTCTTACACCTACCCTTAACACGTCATTGCGAATTCGCAAACAAGCAAACAATGCTTCAAATGAAGAGAATATTTTGATGAATTGGAATGAAATTTTTGAAGATAATTATTTTTAAACATGATTTCATAGATAGTATTTCTTCAAATAAAACCCATTGATTAGAAGCATCGTGTGTTCCCCTTTATAATTAATAAGTTGATAAGATCCTCCTTGGTAGGCCTTCTCTATGACAAAAGGGCCTTCCCAAGTGGGTTCAAACTTTCCTCTCATCTTTCAACGGGCAACAATCGGTCTCCTTAAAACTAAAATAAGCTCTCTTACTTGAAAAGTTCTAGGGCAGACCAGCTTGTTGTGAGCTTGAATCATTTTGCTTTGTACAACTCTAAGGTTCTGTCATGCCTGTAGGCATCTCTCTTCCAAATCTTTGAGCTCTTCTAACCGCAACCTAAGTTCTATTCTATAGTGATTTTACTACCCATTGCTATCCTTAGTGATGGGAGCTGGACTTCTAATGGTAGAACGACTTCAGACCCATACACTAAGGAGAATAGGGTAGATTGAGTTGGAGTTCCATATGTGGCGCAGTAGGCCCACAAAGCTTCAACTAGCTGCTCATGCCATTATCGCTTATTGTCGTCAAGTATTTTATTTAATATCTAGATGAGGGTTTTGTTGAATGATTTTACTAGGCCATTCACACTGGGATAGTAAATAGTGGAGTATCTCCACTCTATACTATCTCCTGGCGAAGCTGTTGATCTTGGTGCTTTTGAATGCAATACCATTATCAGATATAATTCATCGAGGCACCCCGAACCTATATACGATATGGTTTATGAAAAACTAGAGGACATGCTGAGCTGTGATCTCTCTAAGTGGGATCGCCTCCACCCACTTGGAAAAATAGTCAGTGGTAGCTAGGATGAACCGGTGACCCTTAGATGAAGGAGGATCAATCAGACCCCCTATGTCAGTCCCCCAACACTCGAATGGCCATTAGTCTAGTGTAGGGTGTAGAATGTTGAGTGGTTGGTGCAAGACTACATCGTGTACCTAACACTGGTGGCATCTTCTAGCTACATCCATACAGCTTGTAATCATCAAAGGCCAATAGTATCCTAGTCTCTTGATCTTGGTTTTCATCTTTGGACCGGACTAATGCACTCCACATTGACCTGATTGTACCTCGGTCATGATCTTATGAGCTTTGTGTTTGTCTAAATAATGTAACCACATTTTATTGAAAGACCATCGGTACAAGGTGCAATCCACGAGAACATAGGAGAGAGCTCTCTACTTCATCTGATGGGCTTATGATTTTTCTTAAAGTAGTTTGCCTGTGTTCAAGTAATCTATGAATGGTTGCCTCCAATCTTGCTCCTCATCTTTTTTAGCAATGACAACTTCCCGTTTAAGAGAAAATGTCTCGATGAGTTTAGCATCAATAAGGGATATGACTTGTCTATTTTGGACCATTATTAGAATGGACTCATCTTCCAGACATGCCAATTCTTTGGTGAGTTTGGCCAAAGCATTTGCTACTGCGTTCTCTCCTCGAGTAACCTTGTAGATGGTGACCTTGGGGATTTGGGCCAACAGCTTCATGGTGTACTCATGATAGTGACGAAGCTTAGGCTTTAGAATCTTATATGACCCATCAATCTGGTTGATAACAAGCTGAGAATCCCTGTAGATGTTGATGCTTTTGACACACACTATAATAGAAAACTCCAGACCGGTAATCAGAGCCTCATACTCAACTTCATTATTAGTACATGGATTAAAGAGATAGTATGAGAATCTCATCACATCGCGATATGGAGTTAAGAGAACTATCCCTACCCTTGCCTTTCCTGAAAGAGTAGATCGTGGTTCTTCTCCTTTTTGAAAGGAAGTCACACCATCAAAATACATCTCCTAATGATGAATGGTAGTGTCCCCTAAGTTCATGATTTGTTTATCGAGGAGGTCATCACTAAGCGGGGAATCAACAGGAAGTCAGTGTGTTGCTAAGAAATCCACTAGTGCCTATCCTTTCATAACACAGAGGGGTATGAATGTAATATTGGACTATGAGAGAATCATGGACCAACATGCCAACTGTCCGGATAACATCGGCCATGTCATGAGGTACTATAGTGGATTGATTCTTGAAATCAAGTTTACCTTATGAGAAAGCATGTAGTGCCATAACTTTTGGGATACAAAGATGAGAGCTAGGAAATATTTTTCAATAGGTGGGTAGTTTTCTTCAGCAGGGATTAGATGACGGCTGAGGTAGTAGAGAGCGTTCTCCTTCCCTTCATCATTGGTTTGGGCCAACAAAGCTCCAATGGAGTCATCCAATGCAGCAGTGTAAAGAATAAGTAGCTTGCCCGGGATAGGGGCTTCTAGAACTGGAGGATTCACCAAATACTATTTAATGTCTTCAAAATCATGCTGACGCTTATCATCCCACTTAAACTTGGAGTCATTTATGAAAAGTGCTGAAAATGGCTTGTATCTCCCCTATAGATTGGAGATAAAACATCTTAGATATGCCAACTGCCATTAGAATGACCTGAGTTGAGTTAGACTTTTAGGGGGTGGCATTTTTAGGATAGCTTCGATCTTTTTTGGATCTATCTCTATTCCCCGGTGTCAGACAACAAACCCAAGGAACTTCTCTAAAGGTACTCTGAATGCACACTTCAGGGGGTTCATTTTGAGATTGAATTGCCTTAACTGTTTGAAAACTACTCTCAAGTCAAAGAGATGGTCTTCCTTTTATTTGCTTTTGACTACTAGATCATGAACATAGCATTCAACTTGATGATGAATGAGTTCATTGAAAATTTGAGTCATGGCTTGCTGGTATGTAGCACCAACATTTTTAAGGCCGAAAGGAATGACCTTATAATAATAGATTCCGATCAGGGTTTGAAATGCAGTGTTTCTTTCATCCTCGAGAGCCATCTTGATTTTGTTGAAGCTAGATGACCCATCCATAAAGGAGAATACTGCATGAGATGAGGTAATGTCCACCATTAATTATGATATAGGAAGTGGAAATTTATCCTCAGGACATGCCTTATTTAAGTCCTTGAGATCGGCATATATGCAAATTTGGCCATTTTTTTCTTAACTGGGATGACATTGGCTAACCAGGTAGGGTATTTTTCTTCCCTGATAAAGCCATCATTGATAAGTTTATTGACTTCAGAAATCACCTATTGTTCAATTTCTAATTGCATGCGTCTAGGAACTTGCTTGATAGGGCTAGCATTAGGATCTATTACTAGTTTATGGACTACTATGTTAGGAGATAATCCAGGCATCTCTTCATAGTTTCATGCAAAATAGTCCTTAAACTCAATCAATAGCTTAACTAAGTCCTTGGTTTCTTCTTCGTTCAATAGAGAACTGATGTATGTAGGGCGTGGATCTTCTTTCGTCTCGAGGTTGATTTCTTTGAGCTTGTCGATAGTTGAATGGAATTTTTTTTAAATTATGGAGGTGCATCTTTAATTTAAAGATCATTAAGATCATCTGAAGTTTCTAAACACACCTCCTTATAAGATTTAGTGTGGTTTGAGAAGAAATTATCAGGTTCTAGATGATTGGTGACAACTAAGCAGTATTCATCCTCATCGACTGGACCTATTGTATCGAATCCTAAGCTTTGTCTTGAATGTGCCTTCCTTCCTTTGTTGTTTCATAGCTTCTCAAAATACTCTGACCTGTGCCTAGACCATGTATAAGGAATCAAACCTTTCTTTGCAAGATTATGAACACAAGAAGAGCATCAATCAAAAGGTAATTTCATTAAATCTTTATATGAATTATCCTGAAGTTCTACATCTGCTTCTGGACTTGAGGATGATGATCCCAATAGAAATCTCTTTGGCTTGACATCCACGGAAGATCTAGGGGATTCCTTAACTACTAAACCCTCAACTTTCTGAGAAGAAAGTGGGGTTAGAGCTAAAGTTTCCAACTACTGCCTAATGGTTTTACATAATCTTGATTCAAATATGTTCATGCTTTGCTTGGAGGCTTGGTCTTCATCACTGTCTGGCTCGAGTGTCACCTCCAATGGAACCCACTGAGAGGGGTTGGCTAGTGTGCTAATCATATGAGACTCATCCTCTGAGTTGGATTCTAAGTTTATGTGAATAACAGGAATATTCCTGTAAATTGGAACATAGCCCCTGTTAGCTGGCCGCCAATCAGAGGGTCTTCCACCTCTGGAACTACCTCTGTTTCTACCTCTACCTTTGCTTGGTGGAGGTCAAGTCATCCTGTCCATATGGTGGAACGAACTGTGGTTGGAATGTAACATGCGGCTCTACCTCTTCCTCAGTCTCCCATTTTCGTTCACTTGTACTTTCTTTTCTCTTTTATTTTTCTTTTTCTTTTTTTTTTCTTTTTATTTTGTATTTGAATTTGGCCAAGTTCATGAGAATAGACATTTTGATTTTGAGGAAGATAGTAGGCACATCCTTATATATCTCGACCTCTCTTACTGAGAATGGCTTTTCATCTCTTCAAAACTTGATACATTGATGAAGAGAAGATGAAATCATCTTATTATGGTGTATCCAAGGCCAATTGAGCAAAGTTGTGAATGATGAATTTGAATCAATTATATAGAACTTGGGTTTAGTCTTCCAGTCACCTATTTCCAAAGGTAACACTATGGAGCCTAAAGCACTCTCACCCTATTCATTGAATCCTCTCAATATCATCTGATCTTCTCAGAGTTTGGAGATGTCAATCCTCAAATAAGCAAGGATTTTTAGGCTCATAATGTTCAGCGATGCACCTGGATCAACCAACACCCTAGAAAGCCTGAATCTGCCCATATCCACTATGATGTAGAGGGGATGGTTGTGCTTCATATCCCCAAGAAGAAAGTCATCAACAGTTAATGTGATTCCCTGGGCTTCTCTCGAATAATGTGCCTCATCTTTAACAGCGGCCAACTGAGTTAAGCATATCTCTAGATCAAGAAGGGCTTTGATTAATGATTCCCTCATATCTTTGGATAAGACAAAAGCATCATATATGCTTAACTTAGCTGGCAACTTTGAGCTGATCCCACAGGCATATCCATAGGTGGAGCATCCTATGGAGGAGCTTCTTGCTCGCTGGTACCAATGACTTGTTTACCTTTATCTTGAGGTGCTACTCTATGTCGGTGCTTTTTTGGAATAGAGAAAAGAAATGACACCTTATATAGTTTAGGAATATTTTATTTAGATGACCAAATACAACATTACATAATAAACATATTATCTTGAAAGATAAACATGCTCTCTTATAATGGCTTTGATCATATCAATAAAAGACTCCTAAGGCTAATGGGTCTTTTGTGTACCAGAGTATTTTTCCCTAAACTACATGAAAAAGTAGAACAAAGTTTATTTTATCCTGGGATCATGGTTCTCTATAAAGGCAAGCCTCTATAGTTAATTACATCTTAGGAGTGGTCTCTTCTTAATAATACTCTCGATTAAAAAAATAAGTGGTTATTCTTAAAGACTACTAATGCAATTTTCAAATGATTGATTTTTAAGAAATTCAATTGGGAGAGGTCCAAATTGGAGAGAGTTATTTTCATGAGTTAAATGGGAAAGAGTAAGAAATGTTTATTGATACTGTGATACCCTGTATACATTTCAACTATCCTATGATTGGGCTCAAATTTGAGATTTAATTTTAGATTTTGAGTTGTTATTTACGTAGAAATCTAGTGCATAAATTCTAGTAGCACAAGACTGTAGAAATGTCTAGGATTGAAGACTTATTCTTAAAAGGATGCTTCATAACCTAGTCTACAAGTGCTTCTGGCACATGTCAGATGCTCGATTTGATTCTATCCTTGGAAATCATTGGCCATTCTCTTTACTTGAGGGAACTAGCCTATTCTTGACTCTTTTGGACATATAACCTACCTGGAGAAGGCTGCCAGCTAACACCACATATGCACATTTTAAATTCATGAAATCAAGTCACATGAATATAAGATGGCTAGGCTATTGTATTTTTAGGAAAGAAATCTATGAACCAAGACTCACTTCCTTATCCCTAAGATTATGTAGGGTATGAAGATGCATTTAACTAATGTATATTTTTCATATTTTTATGATTTTTGACTCAAGGTTTATTTTAGGCCATTGGTATGCATTTTATGCCTAATGCCATGCAATTAGAAATGGTTATGGGCCAAATCAAAAGAGAAAGATGTGTTCTTCTTTCATCATAGGCTCTCAAAGGTTAAGCCCATTTTCTCTGGCAAAGATAGAAGCCCTCCCTTAACAAAAGTGAAATAAGATGATTATGCATGATGTTAAACATCTAACTAAGGGGTTGCTAAATATTTTATTATTTTAATTTAATGCCTAGGCTTTTATATGAGGTTATGAGTTATTTTTATTTTTATATTTTGATTGATTTAGTTGGGTGAAACATTTAGTTTATCCTATGAGCGTACATCTAGACATTCATCACACCATAAACATAATCACAAAAAGAAACATAGGAAAAGCAAGCTATTTCTATTGCGCACCTAAAATAAATCAAACAAAATTAAATTATATAAGAAAAAAGTTGATGCGGCCGGGTACTACTATACACCCTGGAAGAAAGAAAAATGGGCAGCCGAGTTCTGCCCTTATACAACCCGACCAATAACTATAAGTTTAGATCTATGGGTCTTCTTTCTAGGAAAGTCTTTTTCTTCAGGGACATCCATCGGCTCCACATGGGACCACCACACCATCTCCTATTTGGGTCAGCTCCTATTAATCCTTGACCCCATTAGATCCTAACCTAATTCCTAGCTCAATTTTACATTTAAAATTCAAAAGAAATCCTAATCCCTGCAAAATAGATGTTAGAAATACAAATATCATGCAAAGCAATTATATTTAAAAAACATATGGGCTTAGCATTAGTTGCTTGCCAAATGTTAAGAGATTTTTTTCAGCACCTACAAGAAAACAACAATTTTATAATTTTATTTATCAAATCAATCCCTTTAACACAATCCCCTATAGAAGATAAAGTTAATTCTAGAAAGAACACCCTACCATTCAATCTAACGAGCAAACAAGCCTAGGCATCCAATCTAAAGCAATACACCACACAGACATGTGAAACACAACATAACATATCACAAGAGATTAAAAGAAAATCACATAACTATCTAACCTAGATCTAGAGTCCGTGACCTAAGTAATCTAGTGTGTGTAGAAGTTGGACTTGTGTGGTAAATCTTTGCTAGGCCTTTTTAGTTCAAGTCTCAATTCAATGTTTGATTTTGTTTAATTTTTACCTTTGAGTGGTTTCAATTCAAATGGCTTAATGATTTAATTTCATTTTTATTCCATTTTATTTTGTTAATGTTGTATAAATTTCCAAGAATGAAGAATGAAATGATTCCATTTTTGGATGGAGCTCTTTCCATTCAACATGTTAATTCTTAATGAAGTTTCCAAAAAAGTCTAACTAAGATCCTTAAGTGTCTTGATTAATCCTTTTGATGTTATTTATGTTTGGACTGGTTTTTGATTCTTTTTTTTAATTTTATATTCAATTTGAATTATTTTATTTTTTTAAGACATTTAGATTTGAGATTTGGATTAAGTTATGTTGATTTCATAAAAATTTAGTTTATGTTAACCTAAAGTATGGTTAAGGTTTGATTTAGCTTAGTTTGAATTATTTCATTTAGTTTGAATTGCTTTGTTTGATTTAATTTATTTGATTTGTTTCATTTTGAATTAAGCTATGTTGGTTTCATTTGATTTGGTTCAAGTTAATTTAAAGAGTTTATATTAAAGTTTGATTTCATTCAATTTAACTTAAGTTGTTTAATTATGTTTGAATTTCATTAAGTATTGATTTTCTTAAAATTTGTTATTTGATTAACTTAAGGGTTTAATTTCACTAATCTTTAAGTTTGATTAAATTCTTTGACTTAGGAAGTTTGATGAATTACCCTATGTATTTTTGAAGTTTATTTCAGATCAGTTCAATTTATTTGATGATTCAATGGATCAATGATTCTTCTTAATTATTATTTAACTCACATTAACCTAGAAATTTGGAAAATCAAGAATTCCAAATCTATAGACCAATTGGGTTTGAGATAATTATGTCAAGTGGGTTACATGCCAATTTCATGTGTTTAAAGTTTCATGTTGATTAGATTTGCAATTAGGGTCTAATTAGGGTTTTAATTATTTCATTAAAACCCTAAATTAGGCCTAATTCAATGAGATTTAGTTAAGGGTTTTATTTTTCAGAAATTCTTCACTATAGTATCTTTCCAATGAGGGTTTATTCATAATTTTTGGATTATTGGTTGATTTATTATGATTTTATTAAGTTTAGGTTATTTAATTAAATTATTTAATTCATTTAATTGCTTAATTAGGTCAATTTAAGGATTATTAGGTTTAATTGAATTTAACTGATCTTTTATTGTTCACTGAAGTTTATTAAGGTGATTTAAGTTTTCAATAATTTTTTAATTATTTTAAACTGTTAAATAACAACATTTAACGGGTTTTAAGTGATAGCTGCTTGTGCGGTATGCGTGTCCGATGTGGCTCACGCGCATGGCATGCCTCCACGGTCCCACAGCCGTGGCATCCGCGTCAACCCGCATGGTTACGTGGGAAGATCCTAGACTGTCCAGATCGATCCCGCAATTCTTAAAGGGCAAAAATCATCCGATCTGCCTAGATCTGAGCCATCCAATCCAAATACATGGATCTGATGGTGGAGAGCTCATTTCTTTCATTTCCTGCGGGAGCCGAGAATCTTTCATGATTTTTTCTCAATTCTGAATGATTTAGGCAATGAAATTGAGTGATCTCAATTGTTACACGATCGTTGAAGGAAATCCTATGATTTTATATGGCTTGATCTCACTAGAGATCAAGTTTTCTTTAAAAACAACCAAAGCTAAATTCTTAAGAAAAAATTCAAGCAAGTTAATGGCATACCTCGATCCGTTGCTCATTTGGCTTCGATTTGATTCCAATAGCTTCGGAACCTTGGAATGAGCTTGCTTGCCAAAGGAATTGGGTTAATTCCTTGCGGATTATTCCCTACACCAACTAGGCTTTCAATTTTAAAACTTTGGTGGTTTGCACTGTTTTTGACCACTTGGCAAATGGGGGGAAGGATCGTTTGATTTTGACTTTTATTAGTGAAGATGAGGGGAGTCTCAATTTTACTTGAAGGGAAGTGTGTGTGGGTTTTTTTATTTGTCCATGAGCTATATAACTCATTTTCACTGTTTCTTGGTTTGCTAGAGGTATCGAGATAGCTTGGAATCTTGCTATCTCACTCCACTTTGCATTACATGTGTCCAAAGGGAAGAGGTAGAGAGATAGGGAAGGGAAAATGAATTTTACCTTCCCTTGGTGAATTTTTTTAGTTCATTTTGAGTTTTGTCATTTAGTTCCTTAAGTGGCTTAATTTGGGAGGTTAATTAGCACTTAATTCTCTCATTAGGAAGGCTTAAGAGGGTAAGTCTCCATCTCATATGCATTGGTTGAAAGAAGTTTGAAATTTCCTTTGGATTGATGTATGTGTTTGTTCTTTTGATTTGATTATATTTAACACTTTTCAATTGTTTAAAGACTCTTGATTTAGTGCTAAATATTAATGACTTTCATTGCTAATAATTTTCTTATGTAAAAGAAAATTATTAATTTTCATTTCATGGAATTTATTGGTTGTGTAGATCCATTTTGCTTTCTTAACTTTGGTTTGAATTTTGATTAAGTCAAATGATTTATTTGACTTAATTATGTGGTTTCCTAAGCACTATATTAGAAGGATTCTATTTGGAATTAGAACATTCTAATAATTAATTTTAGTTTGATATTAACCTCATCCAGAAATGAGGTCAACAAATGGACCCCCAATATGTGTAGTGGATCGACCAGAGTACACTGCACATATTGGTGTTGACCGAATTGACCAACATCGTAAGCATATGCTAAAGGTTCAAATTTAAAGTTTAGATTTTGATTTTGATTTAACATTTCATTTTGTTTTGATTGTGAAAGATAGGCATACATGTGCCTACACTTGTTTTGATTTAACTCAATCTTAGAAACTTAAACCCACTAAGTTCTAAGATGAGTATGAATGTCACTAGGAATGGACCCAAAGAATGGTCTAATCCTAATGCACTCATCATACTCAAATGAGATGCCATCAAGGGACTTATTCTCATCTGTGGATGGTAGTTGGAAAAGATGCCAATTTGTACACTTACTCCTAATCCAAACTACCTAATGTTTTTAACCCGAAAAAGATACCATTAGGGGGTTTACTCTTATCTAGGTAGCTATCGGGAAGGGGTCTTAGAGACTTAAATCCAACCTAAATAGCTATGATGGGGAGAAGGGGCTTGAAAAGTTGATCCTAATCCACAACATTTAACTACTAATTAGGTTTCACATGGACTTAATTCTAATTTGAGTATTCCATTATAATGGGGCCTTTAATGGCTTAATTCCACTCATAAGTTTCTTTGAAAAGGAAATGGGTCACAATGACTTTATCCTATCCTTATGAGGATGCCTGCTGGGGGACTTACTCTTGAATGTTTAGAAAGAATGCCGACTAGGGGACTTACATCTTTCTGGCTATTAGGAAGGGGTCTTAAAGACTTAATCCAACCTGAATAGCCAGTGTAACATAAAAGGGGTCTTGATGAATTTATCCAATCATGCACACAAAAGTAGGATGCCGACTGGGGGACTTACTTTTAGATGTTTAGAAAGAATGCCAACTAAGGGACTTACATCTTTCTGGCTATTAGAAAGGGGTCATAAAGACTTGATCCAATCTGAATAGCCTGTGTAAAGGAAAATGGGTTTTTGATGACTTGATCTTAAACCTTTCATAAAGGTAGGATGCCGACTGGGGGACTTACTCCTAGATGTTTAGAAAGAATGCCGACTAAGGGACTTACATCTTTCTGGCTATTAGGAAGGGGTCTTAAAGACTTAATCCAACTTGAATAGCCAGTGTAACATGAAAGGGGTCACAATGACTTGATCCAATCATGTACACAATAGGAATGGTGCCATGAAAGGCTTGCACCATACCTATGGAAGTAGGAATGGTGCCACAAAGGGCTTACTCCAAACCTATGGAAAGTAGGAATGATGCTACAAAGGGCTTGCTCCAAACCTACAAAGATAGTTTTTCATGGGAATGGTGCATGAAGGCTTACTCTAAACCCAGAAAGACATGAGAAAGTGCCACAGAGGGCTTGCTCCCATCTCAAGTCATGTATAGGAAAGGTGCCACAAAGGGCTTGCTCCCAACCTATGGAAAGTAGGAATGGTGACACGAAGGGCTTGCTCCAAACCTACAAAGATAGTTTTTCATGGGAATGGTGCATAATGGCTTACTCCAAACCTAGAAGGACATGAGAAAGATGCCACAGAGGGCTTGCTCCCATCTCAAGTCATGTATAGGAAAGGTGCCACAAAGGGCTTGCTCCCAACCTATGAAAAGTAGGAATGGTGTCATGAAGGGCTTTCTCCAAACCTACAAAGATTTTTTTTCATGGGAATGGTGCACAGAGGCTTACTCCAAACCTAGAAGGACATGAGAAAGGTTCCACAGAGGGCTTGCTCCTATCTCAAGTCATGTATAGGAAAAATGCCACAAAGGGCTTGCTCCAAACCTATTGGTGATATGTATGAGGAAAAGGGGTCAAAGTGACTTATTCCTAATCCCCAAAAGTGTTGACTAATAAGCAAGAGTCTCATGGAGTTAATCCTTACTTGATTAGTCTAACTTGATGAAAGGGTAATAAAAGGTTTTCTTCCATTTCTTGATTTCATTAATACTCCTTACACAGGAAGAAGTTTAGTGAAGAAGGTTTCAAAGAGTTGGAATTTATTTTTGAAGAAAGACTTGGGTATATTTTGGACCCAATGCTTTACTATGCCATGAGCATAGAAGTTCATCATTTTTATTTCTTTCTTCTTTTTATCTCAAAGTTACAATGAACCATGCTAGATGTCTATTTCACTGAAGGCAAGACATCATAGGGTAATAACCTAAGAATTTTACCTCATTAAGCTTGCATGTGACTGTGTAGTTCTTTAGGAAGTAAGAACCAAAGTCAACCAGTGCTTCTCAAATGGAATTTCTTTTTCTTTTTGTTTGGACATGTATGTCATTTTAGCTTTGTTGACATGAATCAATAGCTTATAAGGCCTTCTCTTGGATTCAATAAAGATCAAGAGATTCCTTTAAAGCTTTCTAAAGTGAATGAGAATCAAGAAAATCTTTTGGATTCTCATGGAGACAAAATTTTTATATCCCTAATCAATAAGGGAATTGAAAGGAATAACTTATTAGAAAAATTAAGATTCTCCTGATAAGTTTGAAATTGAATTTCTTCAGTTGATTTATTATTCTTTTGAAGGTTTTATGAAATGAAATTTCATAACTGTCTTTGATTAATTTCTTATTTTTGCATTTTTGATCCTTCTACATTTTACTACAAGGTCTTTTAAATTACTTTAAAAGTAAATTTCAAGACTCTATATGTAGCAACAAGATTGTTCTTTGAAGTCATATTGAAGTTTCTTTTATTTTCTTATTTTTTGGCAAGATTTTCAATATAACCCTCTACCTAATTGAAAGTGGGATTATAAGAAATCTTGATCATGACCCTTTTTTTCTAAATTTCCCTAATATTTTGAGTGTGAATGATATGACTCTATAACAGAACATTCTTGTAAGGATTTTGAATGTCATATCATCTGCTTTCAATTCTTCTTTCTAGATTTTTTTTTAATTTGACAATTTTCAGATAAGTTATCCTTAAAGAAGGATAATCTTATGCATGAAATCCCCCTTTTTATATTTTGAAATGAGGTATGGGTAGTATGAACCCATTTTAAAAGTAAAGATTCTACCCTTGTCCAAAGATGTGGGTCATATAGATTTGATCTTTTTCTTTTTATCATTTATTTATTGTTAATGTCGTTTGCTAACCAAGAAGAATGCTTTCTTCTCATATAGAGCCATCATTTTCTAGCTTTTAATTTAGCAAAAATTTTGCTTTTCTTTTGGAATTTGACCACAGCCATCAAGGGACTTAGTTTATTGAAATGACATCAAGTTTAAGTTTACAAACTGCTACATCTGGAGAACATTTTAATTTATTTTTAGATAAAGTAGTCTTTAAACTCAAAAGATAGCTTGATCAAGTCATCAATAGCTAACTCATTAAAGAGTTAGATCATTGATATCAACTTGTCAATTGTGGAATTGGATTTTTCTTTAAATTCTAAGGGTGCATCCCGAACTTGAAGACTATATAGATCTCCAAACACATCTAAACAAAATTCATGCATTGTGCTAGAGTGCCTTTTGAAAAGAAAGTTAGGACCCAAATTGCTTAAGCTTTTTAACTTGCAATGGCTCTGTGACTCCATAACTTTTCTTGTTTATAGTTATAAGACACTTGCAATGGAATCAGAGTATACTCAATCGGACCTTTGCCACACAAAGGATATGGTCCCCTCAAAAAGAAGATCCACTATCTTTTCTTTTAATTTGCCAAGCAAGCTCACCCAATCATGGCAAAGGCAAAAATGACATAATATGAGATATTTGCTTATTTTTGTTCAGCTAGGGACAATTTTTGACTTCTAATCTTACCACTTTATTTTGCTATGGAGAAGTTTAAAGTTAAAATGTCCATTTACATTGGGCATTTTCACTTCATTTGAAATAGAATCAGAGCATACTCAATAGAATCTCTATCATTCAAAAGATATAGACTCCTAAAAGAATACCTATTATCTTTTTATTTAACCTGCCAAGCAAGCTCACCTAATCATGGCAAAGGCTAGGATGACAAAGCATGATATATCTGATTATTTTTGTTTAGCCAGGGACAATTTTTGACTTCTAACCCTACCACTTTATTTTGATGTGGAGAAGTTTAAAGTCAAAAATGTCCATATACTTAGAAATTTTAGACTTCATCCTTTTTCTCTTGGATATAGTCCTTCCATCCCTTTACTTTTCTTTCTTTCTTTTCTTTTGGTAATATTTTGATTTCATTTCTTTATGAAAGGTACGTTTGGTAATTTTCCTAGTTACAAGATTCACTAAGAAGATTGATGTATTTAACTCATTTCCATAACATTTCACTCTTTATGAAATGACTCCACTAAATGATTTGTTAGGAAATTTGATGTATTTGACTTTTGTCCAAATACAACATTTGATTGATTGACTTTTTGATATGATTCAATTCTTTGCTTTATTGATCATATAATATGATCCAACATTTCAAATTTTTTTATCTTTTCATGGAATAACAAATCTAGTAAAGCCATTTAAGATTGGTAAAAATGACTTTCTAAAGATGTTACACTTATGAATTCAAAATTATTTGGTGGAGTGAGTCATTTAAGATTGGCATAATGACTTCCTTGAAAACTTTACACTTCTGAAATCAAAATTTTCTAATGGAATCAAATATGCAATGAGGTCATTTAGGAGTAGCTGAATGATATTCCTAAAGACTCAACATTTTAGGATGAATATGAACATCCTTCTATAATCAAAATTTTTAGTTTCTTTTCATTTGATTCCTTTTTTTTAAAAAAAATTGGGGCTAGATAGGACCATCCAAGAGCATTTAAAGATGATTCATGAATTCCTAAGTTGCTCTTTTTCATGTTTGAATTTTGGTCTTCAATCAACGATGTGATCGGGACTAAGATCTTTTTCTAGGTTGAGTTTTCAAGATTGAATTTTCATGAAGTTGAAAACTCCTTTCTTTATTTGATTGAATGTATATGGCACCATCTTATTAAAGTTTGATTAGAAATGGGCCTATATAAATTCACTTTGATGTTGACCCATGCACCCGGATCAACATATATTTTGGAGATTTTCTTCTTTTAAATTTTCCACATCGACTAAGATGTTAATAAGTTCCTAGTAGTCTATCTTTGTCATAGAAGATAACCCTAGAACTTCTTTATAGTGGAATGCCACATCAAGAAGTTGCTTATAGTTAAGTAAGAAAAATTACATGATTATGTAATGCCTTGCTTTACTTTCATTTCTTTTTTCATTTTTTTATTTTATTTCATATTTCATATTATTTTAAGGAGAGCATTATGATGCTTGATTTTTCAAGCAACTTCTATAAGATGGGCAAGACATCACATTTTCAGGATGACTTATTTGCCATTTCTTTTCAATGCCATTTGAGGTGGTATGACTCTACCATTTTGAATTTGAGTTCAAAAATTTTCTTTTGATATGGAGGAAGGTAGGTCTAACTCTATCCTCAATAGATTAATTGACCTCAAGATCTATTCTTTTATAGGATCATCATTTAAAAGAGGACCCTTTAGGGTAGATGTTGTGCTAGAAAGTCAAGTTTAATTTGCGTTCTTTTTAAGTACATATAAAATTAAAGGTAATTTTAGCTTGCAATGGAATCTTTGACCACCACACTAGACATTAAGACAATGTCAAGTAGGTCATAATACATTGCAAAGGATTCTCCTTAGATTCACTTTATTTTGAAAGCATATAATGCCTTAGTCTTTGAATAGAGAAAAATAGGGCTTTCTTCATTCATTTGGATTGACAACGTCCTAAGTGATCTATCAACTAACCAGAGATATAAGTTTCATATTTTTACTCTGAGAGATAGAAATATCACCCTTAGGACCCAATCCTAAGGTCATGATTTATTTAGAAGGATTAAACTCTTCATTTATTTTCTTTTCATGATTTAGCCTTAAAATTAATTAAAGCCATTCAAGAAATATCATTTCATTTAATGAGAGGAAACTCTCATTAATGAAGTTGATTTCATTTTATTGGTTTATATTTTATTCATTTCAACTTTATCAAGAGAATTAGAATTCTCTTTTGCTACCCTTTCTTTTCTTTTATTGATTAGGAGCAAGAGTGAATCCTATCACTTTTGTTTTTTGTTTATGTCATGTCATCTTCCTCTTTTGACTCTCTCCTAAGCTCTTAAGAATTTAAGGTTTTGAAAAGGTCTAAAAGAGGTTACCTCCAAGTCACTCCTTAGATTTGGCCAATCAGCTTGAACTACTAATTTTCCAATATTCTACTGGACTTGTGGAAATGTATTTAGATTAAAGCCGATTTGCATTTATGTAAAATTTTATTCCACATGAATAGAAGATTTACATTTAGTTCCTTAACCAACGTCTATCTAAGGTCAATAAGGCATTCTCTTTGGATGATTTTTATTTTTATCCCTCTTTTTAAAATGCAATTCAAACTTCAATCATGGTGGTAAAGGGGCAATAGGCACAACTATGCCTCCTTTTGATTTAAATTTTCTCATGGTTTGAAGGAACTCCTTCATTTCAATTTATATCCTTAGGTGTATTGACACCTTTCAAATGCAGTTGAATAAAGGGTATCCATTCAAGAACCATGTCCTTATTCTCTTTAGGTTGTGGTATGAAGCCAAAGTAAGATCAAGGATAAGTTTAACTGAGAGATTTTTTTTTTTTGAGATTTACTTTTCAAATTCTAAAGTACTTTTCATACTTTTTAAATTTAACATATCTTTTCCATATTAGATTAGTTTCAAATCCATATTGACCAGATTTAGGTCTTAATAAAAATGACTTATTTTTCATTTATTTCTCTCACCTCTCATTTTATTTTTGGATTTGGTTATAGGACTGAATCATTTAACTGTAACAAATGAAGAGTTCTATAACCTTAGTTCAGGATGTTGGATAGGCTCAACCAAGAATGAAATGGAGAAGTAACCAACATAAAGAAAGGCAGTCCTGACCAGTGAGTGGCACTAGTACACTACTGATATATAGAAATAACCACTTATCTCTAAAGATGGAGAGAGGAACCACTCCCCAGTAGAGTCGCCAAAAAATATGATGGTGTTTTCTCTGGATTAGAGAAAAGAAATGACACTACATAGTGTTTAGAAATATGTTATTTAATGACCAAATATAGGAATAAACATATTATCTCAAAATATAAACATGCTCTCTTGTAACGGCTTTGATCATTTCAATAAAAGACTTCTAAGGCTAATGGGTTTTTGTACCAGTATTTTCTCGAACTACATGGAAAAGTAGAACAGCATTTTATCTGGGATCATGGTTCCTATAAAGGCAAGCCTCTATAGTTAATTACATCTTAGGAAGGGTCTCTTCCTAAGAATACTCTCGATTAAAGAAATAAGTGGTTATTCCTAAAGACTACTAAGTTAGTTTTCAATGGATTGATTTTTAGGAAATTCAATTAGGAGAGGTCTAAATTGGAGAGAGTTATTTTCAAGAGTCAAATGGGAAAGAGTTGGAAATATCTATTAATATTGGGATACCAAGTAGACATTTGAACTATCCTATGATTGGGCGTCAAATTTGGGATTTAATTTTAGATTTTGAGTGGTTATTTTCTTAAAAATCTTGGTCTTAGATTCTAGCAACACAAGACTGCAGAAATGCCTAGGGTCAAAGACTTATTCTTAAAAAGGATACTTCAAAACATAGTCTATATTTACTTTTGACACATGTTAGATGCTCGACCTAATTCTATCCTTGGGAATCATTGGCCATTCTCTTCACCTGAGGGAACTAGCCTATTCCTGAATCTTTTGGACTTACAACTTGCCTCGGAAAAGGCTACCAACACCTATGCACATTTTAAATTCATGAAATCAAGTCACATGAATGCAAGATGGCTAGGCTATTGCATTTTTAGGAAAAAAAATCTATGAACCTAGACTCACTCCATAATCCCTAAGATTATGTAGGGTGAAAGATTCATCTAACTAATGCATATTTTTAGATTTTATGATTTTGACTCAAGATTTATTTTAAGCCATATGTATCATTTTATACCTAATGCCATTACAATTAAAAATAGTTATGGGCCAAATCAAAGAAAGAGTGTTCTTCCATCATAGGCTCTCAAAGGTTAAGCCCATTTTCTCTGGCAAAGATGGAAGCCCTCTCTTAACAAGAGTGAAATAAGATGGTTATGCATGATGTTAAACATCCAACTAAGGGGTTGCTAAATATTTTATTATCTTAATTTAATTCCTAGGCTTTTATATAAGGTTATGAGTTATTTTTATTTTTATGTTTTGATTGGTTTAGTTGGATAAAAAATTTAGTTTATCTATGAGCCTACGTCCAGACATTCATCACACCATAAACACAATCACAAAAAGAAACCTAGGAAAAGCATGCTGTTTCTATTGTGCACCCAAAATAAATCAAACCAAATTAAATTTATATAAGAAAAAGGTTGATGCGGCCCGGTACTGCTGTACACCCCATAAGAAATAAAAATGGGCAGCTGAGTTTTGCCCTTATACAACCTGGCCTAGAACTACAAATTTAGATCTATGGGTCTTCTTTCAAGGAAAGTCTCTTTCTTAGGGACATCCATTGGACTCCACAGGGGACCACCGCACCATCTCCTGGTTGGGTTAGCTCCTATTAATCCTAGTCCCCATAGATCCTAACCTAATTCTAAGCTTAAATTTACATTTAAAATTTAAAAGAAATCCTAAGCCCTGCAGAATAGATGTTAGAAAAATACAAATAACACACAAAGCAGTTATATTTCACAAACATATGGGCTTAGCATTAGTTGCTTTCAAGCCCACTTGTCCTATGGACTATGTTAAGGGATTTTTTTAGTACCAACAAATGAACATCAATTTTATAATTTTATTTATCAAAATAATCCATTTAACACAGTCCCTTACAGATGACAAAATTAATTCTAGAAAGAATGCCCTACCATTCAGTCTAACGACAAACAAGCTTAGGCATCCAATCTAAAGTAATACACCACATAGACATGTGAAAGACATCACAACATATCATAGGAGATTAAAAATAAATCATAGAATGATCTTACCCAAATCTAGAGTCTGTGACCTAAGTAATCTAGTGTGTGTAGAAGTTGAGCTTGTGTGGTAAGTCTTTGCTAGGCCTTTTTAGTTCAAGTCTCAATTCAACGTTTAATTTTGTTTAATTTTTACCTTTGGGTGGTTTCAATTCAAATGATTTAATGATTAAATTTCATTTTCATTCCATTTTATTTTGTTAAAGTTGTATAAGTTTTCAAGAATGAAGAATGAAATGATTCCATTTTTGGATGGAACTCTTTCCATTCAACATCCTAATTCTTAATGAAGTTTCCAAAAAAGTCTAACTAAGATCCTTAAGTGTCTTAATTAATCCTTTTAATGTTATTTTTGTTTGGATTGGTTTGTGATTCTTTCTTTTTTGAATTTTAGATTTGATTTGAATTATTCAGTTGTTTAAGACATTTAGATTTGAGATTTGGATTAAGTTATATTGATTTCATTTTAATTTAGTTTATGTTACTAAAGTAAGGTTAAGGTGATTTAGCTTAGTTTGAATTATTTCATTTAGTTTGAATTGCTTTGATTTAATTTATTTAATTTGTTTCATTTTGAATTAAGCTATGTTGGTTTCATTTGATTTGGTTCAAGTTAATTTAAATAGTTTAGATTAAAGTTTGATTTCATTCAATTTAACTTAAGTTGTTTAATTATGTTTGAATTTCACTAAGTACTGATTTTCTTAAAATTTGATATTTGATTAACTTAAGATTTTAATTTCACTAATCTTTAAGTTTGATTACATTCCTAAACTTAGGAAATTTTGATGAATTACCCTAAGTATTTCTTATGTTTATCTCAGATTAGTTCAATTTATTTGATGATTCAATGGATTAATGAGTCTTCTTAATTATTATTTTATTCACATTGACCTAAAAATTTAGAAAATCAAGAATTTCAAATGTATAGACTAATTGGGTCTGAGATAATTATGGCAAGTGGGGTTACATGCCAGTTTCATGTGTTTAAAGTTTAATGTTGATTAGATTTATAATTAGGGTGTAATAAAGGTTTTAATTATTTTATTAATACCTAAATTAGGCCTAATTCAATGAGATTTAGTTAAGGGTTTTATTTTTCATAAATTCCTCACTAAAATATCTTTCCAATGAGGGTTTATTCATAATTTTTGGGTTAATTGGTTGATTTAATGATTTAATTAAGTTATTTAATTGAATTATTTAATTCAATTATTAATAATTAAATTCAATTAAGGATTAGATTTAATGAATTTAAGTGATATTTTAATGTTCATTTGAAGTTTATTAAGGTGATTTAAGGTTGTTAGATTAAATTCTAATTATTTCATTAAGATTAATTAATTTAATTAATGTATTAATTAAGCATATGAAATTGTAATTTCCCTTGAAGTCAATGAATTAAATCCAAAAATCTTTGGTGTGTTTTAAGGTTAATTTCATTTCCCCAAACTTTCACTTTAATTAGATTAATGGTTTAAGAGTAATTAAGGTTTAATATTTTTTAGTTAAACCCAAATTAAGGGAAAAATGCCCGATAAAATTTGGAAATTTTAAAGATGAATCCATAGAGCCCTCATTTGAATTTTTCTAATTTTTCTTTAATTTCTATGAATTTTAGAAGTTTTTTGTAATTTTCTAATTATTTTAAACCTTTAAATAATGGTATTTAATGGGTTTTAAGTGGCGGGAGCGGCTTGGCTGCGTGTCATCTGATGTGGATCTCGCCATGTGGCGACCTCCTAGTCCACATGAGCCATGTGGCATCTGCGCGTCGACCCTCATTACGGGATGATCTGACCGTCCGATCGGTGAGATCGATCTGGTTCCTAAAGGGCAAAAATCATTTGGTCCGCCTAGATCTGGACCATCCAATGCACATACATGGATCAGATGATGGAGAGCTCATCTCCTACATTTCTTGCGGGAGCCGAGAACCGTCTATGATTTTTTCTCAATTTTGAACGATCTAGGTAATAAAATCAAGTTATTTCAATTGCTGCACGATCGTTGAAGAAAATCCTATGATTCTATGCAGTTTGATCTCATTGGAGATCAAGTTTTCTTTGAAAATGACCAAAGCTAAATTCTTAAAGAAAAAATTCAAGCTCATTAATGGCATACCTCTATCCATTTCTCATTTGGCTCCGCTTTCGATTCCAATAGCTTCAAAACCTTGGAATGAGCTTGCTTACCAAAGAACTTAGGTTAATTCCTTGCAGATTGTTCCCTAGAACAACTAGGCTTTCGATTTTGAGGCTTTGGTGGTTTTCACTATTTTCGGCCACTTGGGAAATTGGGGAAGGATCATTTGGTTTCAATTTTTACAAGTGAAGGTGAGGGGAGTCTCAATTTTACTTGAAAGGAAGTGTGTGTGGGTTTTTCTATTTGGCTGTGAGCTCTATAGCTCATTTTCACTATTCTTTAGTTGGCTAGAGGTATGGAGATAGCTTGGAATCTTGCTATCTCACTCCCCTTTGCATTACATGTGTCCTAAGTGAAGAGGTAGGGAGATAGGGAAGAGAAAATGGATTTTACCTTCCCTTAGTGAAATTTTTTAGTTAATTTTGGGTTTTATCATTTAGTTCCTTAAGTGGCTTAGTTAGGGAGGTTAATTAGCACTTAATTCCCTCATTAGCAAAGCTTAAGAGGGTTAGTCTCCATCCCATATGCATTGGTTGAAAGAAGTTTGAAATTTTCTTTGGATTGATGTATGTGTTTATTCTTTTGATTTGATTATATTTATCACTTTTCAATTGTTTAAAGACTCTTGATTTAGTGCTAAATATTAATGACTTTCATTGTTAATAATTTTTTTATGCAAAAGAAAATTATTAATTTTTCATTTCATGGAATTTATTTGTTGTGTAGATCCATTTTTCTTTCTTAAGTTTGGTTTGAATTTTGATTAAGTCAACTAATTTATTTGACTTACATATGTGGTTTCCTAAGCACTATATTAAGAGGATTCTATTTGGAATTAGAATATTCTAATTACTAAATTCAGTTTGATATCAACACCCTATGAGGTAGAACTTTGCCACTATGAAGGTTGACTTCGATGACTTCGTGAGATGGTTTAGTGGAAAGTTCTACCTATTCATCAAGTTCACATATAGCTTCTCCTATAGGACCCTCGGAATCAGTTGATTCCAAGTCTATCTCAAGAGGTGAACCCATATTATTCAGAGAAGGAAACTCCATCTCTGAATCAAAAAAAGAATGATTAGAGTTATTATAATTATTAAGACTTGAAGAGTTTTTTAAAAGAGCAGAATCAGATAACCCATCAGAAGTGGCATAGATGTAATTCAAATTAGCTTTATTCCTCGATTTCTTAGATTTAAAAAGGGGTATATATTAGAAATCTAGTAAAGTAAGTGGGGTGAGGGATTTGATGCCCTCATCCATCGATATAAGATGTCTACTAGAAGAAGAACTAGCTAAAGTAGGAATCCAGGAGTAGGTGATGGTGGAATGGAGGCTGGACTCATTCGATGGTGCTTGGCTATCTTGGCAAGTGTTCTTCTTCTGAGCTCGCACTTTCCCCAAGTTATTTTTGGCAACTTGCGAACCTTCCTTAATGTTGGAGGTTCGAGCTATAGGGAAAGTTTTTTAATTTTAGAAATAATCTTTTTAGAGGTTCAAGATAAAGAGATACCCTAACCTTCTTTTATTTTGAGAGGATCACATGTATCCCCAAAGATTACCCTAACAGAACTTGATGGTTGTTATACTATATATTCCTTAGAGATAACTATAGCACCCGACTTGTAGCTATACTCAAGCCAGTCCTTAAATGTAAAGCAATTCTCCAAAACATGGCCTAGCATGTGGTGGTAGGGCAAAAGTTAGGATCATTACTCCTGCCCACTTTCTATAGCTTCCTAGGTCCAAGTAGCTAAAAATTAGGTTTCTTTAAGAGGTTCTTAAAGATTTTCCTGACTACCTCCCTCTTAAATGAATAAGTTTTATTTAATTTATCCAGAAGAGTTGGTGGATGATAGCTACATAGAGGGCGGGTATGTATACCTCTGTTGAGAATATGGCTGAGGAGGAAGAGGCAAAGGCCGTGGAGGCTGCTGTGGTGGCCTATAAGATGGCCGAGGTAGTGGTAAAAGAGGCAGAAGTTGTTGAGCTCGAGGTTTCTCATACTGATCTCTGATATGTTGTTTCCCCTTATCCAATGTGCTACTACCCCTGGCTTCTTATTATAGGCTTTCTATGGCTTTGGCTTTGATGTTTGATCTTGAAAAGGCAACTATTTGGCCTCTCCTTGTAGACTAGCCATCTTGTCAATTATCTTCTCAAATGTCTTAATGGTGAAACCTTTAAGCATGAAGGTGACTAGGCCATGAATATTCTTTAATAGAATTTTAATAGCATGTTGTTCAGACAGTTGCGGTTTGCATTTCATGCATAAATTATGCCATCTAAGAATATAATTAATGAGGGACTCACTGTGGTATTGTTTTACTACAACAAGATCGCCCACAGTTAGCCTTTGCTGAGCTCCAGCAAATCTCTTAATAAAGAATTACTCCAACTCAGCAAAAATCTTCACTGAATCATTGGAGAGTTCGGCGTTCCAATCAAAAGCTATGCCCGCTAAACTGTAAACAAAGAGACAAAATAATAGTGCATCGTTGCCACCATCATTACAATAGCTGGCTCTGAAGTGTGCTTTATGCTGGCGAGGGTTCCCACTGCCATCAAAACTTTTGAAAGAAGGAGGCACAAAACCCTTAGGATATTGGATAGCATCAAATTCCTCTAGGTAGGGTATACCCTTTGGAACTGATAAACTACCTCAGACTTGTGCCAGTGCTTCCTTCACTTATCATTCAACCAAGAGTTTGATATCTTTTTCTTGTATGGAGATACTATCCACTACCTTCCTATACAAGCTAGTCTCGCTCTTGAGTGAACTCTTGGGTTATTCAATATGATAACTCACCGACAGTCTCCATAATGGTAGGATGTAATACCGGAGCTTGATTCTAGAGTGCTAGAATTGCCACTAGTAAATCTTCATGTCTCTTCCCCATATTATCAATTTGCTCATCATTCTGTTTGACTTATTGAGGGAGATGTTGGGTTGAATAGGCCATATCATCCTATTCAACCACAACACCGAACTCGATGATCAAGGGGAACCTCAACCATATGCACCTCTGAGTCTTCCAACAAATCATCTTCGTTGGAGTCAAAATTAACCTTCTCCTCTTCAAGGTTAGACCAATCATACCCTAGGATTTCTTTCTTTTTAGTAAAATACTATGCCAAGATATCATCTAAGGCGCGGTCCAATTATGCAGGCACAAATACTCGAGGCTGATCGGTGGTGGGATCATGCTCATGAATGGAGATACACGACCTCTCTAGCGGCGATTGTGATGGCTATGCTCACTAAAGGATACATGCTCATGATTATCAATTATCATGGGTGGGGTACTGCCTCTGGGAGGATCTACCATCATGGGGACAATAAAACTCTCTCCTTCTCCTTCTACTGCTACTACATCCATGATTGGTTGAGGTGGGGGTGGTGATGGAACAACTACGATGCTGTGAGGTCGCCACTCCCTCTTCACCATAATTGAAGTGGGAGGTCGAGCAAGAGAGCTCAACCTCACCTCTGTCGATAGCGTAGATGAAATGGGATCCCTTGGACATAGCCGGATCACCAGTGGGGTTTTCTTCTCCCCTGATGCTGCTCTCATGGATTTGGATGGAACTGTAAAAGATGGAACGGGTTAATGGGCGGAAGTGGAGCGGTGTGATGGAAACAACTCCCTCTACAAGGGGCTCCCCTCCTATGATGGGTAGTACCAGTCAATACAATACTATTAGTGAGATCGACATGGGTAACGCGATGATCGAAGAAATCTATGAGGGTGGAGGCTATTGACTGCCTGACATATCTTTGCCTCTCTCTACTAGTAATATGAGCTGATACTCGGGCCTCTCTGGTGATCTCTTGATGGATCTGCTCGCCTACATTGTGAGGGATAACTGATCGTAGGTCAAACTGGGTCTTGGACTTTGACAGTCCATAAGTCCTACTAACTTGGCACAAAACTATTTTGAGGCCAGCATATGACCTCCTCCTATCTCTGATAGGTGTCTCGTAATGAACTGGAGGTAGAGGTGATAATGTAATCCTCTTGACATCTTCCTCCCCTTGCTAGAAAGAGGAATGGTTGGAGTAAGCAAGGAGAAACTACCAGATAACTCCTCCATTTGCGTGAGACAAAGTCTCCATCTCTCTCTTTGGCAATCGTGGTGCGCTTGATCTTATGCCATTTGGGTCCAGCTAGGTGGAACAGTGTAGGAGCTAGAACCTACCTCAAAGGTAGAGGAGACTATCCCTGAAGCCAGGGTAGCCTTCCCCTTAGAGGAAGCCAATGAGTGGGTATTAGCTCACATTGGAGCAGTGATGGGAACAACTAGCTGTACGAGCACTAGAACTGCATCTATTGCAGGAACCTCCATTGCCTTCCTCTTTAGTGAGGGAAATTCAGAATCTGAGAGCATCTCAATACGGATGGCTAACTTCTAGTCAGCCACCACCTCTCTACTGATAGTGGTGAGGGTTGCTTCTTCACAAGTAATCCTAGCTCCCTCAAATCCTCAGCCAAAATGTATCAGATGGGAGAAATCCATTCGGGGGGATGCTGACTTGACCAAGACCAAGTCCATCCCAAAAGGAAAGGTGAGCACATACTTATGAGAATCCATTTGTGTTATTTGACGAAGAGTCGAACTTGAACTCTACAATTGTTGAAAATAAACTCGAATCAGATGTTCTACATTGGTATTATGTTGGCCTTTTAGATTTGATTTAGAATTTGAGCCCACACTCAACAATTTAAATATGTTAAGTGGGGCTCATTGAATTTAGGAGAGATTTTGAATAAATTGAAGGAGAGATTTTGAGTTCATTTGAGTTTAGAACCCGTATTCAACAAATTTGTGTATGAAATGGGTTCAAATATTTTGGAGAGGCTTTTGATGCTTCCATTGGTTCATATTGAATTTGATTTTTATGTTTGGGGACTCTTCATTTAACAAATTTGAGTATGTTAAATAAAGAGTCAATTGATTTTTATTTAAATTTTATTTTGGGATTACTCATTTAGCAAATTTGGGTATGCTAGATGAGATGTTTAAAAATAAATTTTTTTTGCTTGTTTGTCCATGATGTGTATCATGTGTGAATTTTTGAAATGGAGTCTTTAGTTATAAAATTTGTGTATGCTAAATAAAGCTTAAGTGTGTTTGATTTTTATTTTGGTTTTGAATTTAAAAATGTGATCTTCTCTTATCAAATTTGTGTATGCTAAGTAAAGTCCAAATTTATTTTGAAAAGGGGGGTTTCTATTTAACAAATATGGTGTGTTAAATAGAATCTAATTTATTTTCAATTTCTTTTTGAAAAATAAAACTCTCATTTGACAAATTTGGGTATGTCAAATGGAATTCCAATATATTTGATTTTCATGACTTTTGCAAAGGAGATTTCCATTTAATAAATTTGGGTATGTAAAATGAAAGTCAATCATATTTTATTTTTCAAAGATGAAATTTTTATATGTGATTATTGCTTTTTGAAAAGAAGGAAATTCCAACTTAACATATGTGGAATGTGCTGAGAGGAGTTTCAAATGGTGTGGTTTTGTTTGAAAAATGAAGCCTCTATTCACAAACTTGGTATATTGAATGAAGATGCTCATTTTTTAATTTTGCGCCTTTTGAAAAAAAGAAAGAAATTCAAATTCTAATATATGTGGAATATATTGGGTATAATTTCGATTATATTACATGTTTTTATTTGGAAATGAGATCTTCATTCAATAAATTTAGGTATGTTGAATGAAGATGTTCATTTTCAAATATGTGTTTTTGAAAAAGGAGGAAACTCCAACTTTAACATATGTGAGATATATTGAATGAAATTTTAATTTTATGAAATGATTTTATTTAGAAATGAAATCTTCATTCAATAAATTTGGGTACATTAAATGAGGATGTATATTTTTAAATATGTGCTTTTTAAAAGATGATTTTGATTTTTGTTTTGAAAAAGAACCCACATATAGTAATCTTGAGGATTGTTAGATGGGGTTGAGTCATATAAACAAATTTTTTAATGTAAGTACTTTATTATGTGAACCTTTGGAAAGTTCATTTGAAAACTGATATTTTTATAAATAATTTATTTTTCTTATTTATGAAATGAACCTTAACTTACTATAGAGATGGTAAGGAGGTTCATTCAGATCTTTTAGTCTTCTTTTTTTAATTAAATTTTATTCTCACCTATTAGGAAACCCAATAGGAGCTTTAAGACCTATATGGGTGAGGTCATAAAACCTAAAAGATGTTGGCTAGCTTAGCTTAAGAATGAAATGAGCTAAGTGCCAACAAAAAAGAAGGATAGTCTTGGACTCATATGAAATAAAAATCCACTATCGATACTTAGAGATAATGATCATTTACCAGAGATGGAAAGGGAACCCTCCCCAGCGGAGTCACCAGAAAGAATCCGTGGTGTTTTATTTTTGAAGAGGGATACTATGCAAATCTTAGGGGGTACTTATTGAAGTGATCACGTACGACATTTAGGAATGATGCACTATCTTGAAAGATAGTGACCACCACCCTATAATGGACCCAATCACTTAATAAGGACTCCCAAGGCATGATGGGTCTTCGAATATACTAGAGATCTTTTCTCTACTTTACATGAAAAAGTAAAGTAGGGTTTATTTTAAGTCGGGTTCATCAAGTTCCCTATGGAGGCAAGCCCCTATAGTTAATTACATCTTAAGGAATGATATTCCTTAGAAAAACTCTCGATTAAGGTAAATGATCGTTGTCTCCAAAGATTTCAAAGATAGGACTATCAATCAATTGGTTATTTTTAAAAAATTAAGTGGGATTGACCAAATGGGAGAGAGTTATTATTGAAACTGAAGAAAGATAAGTAGGGGATGCTCATGATATTAGAAGTCCTATTGAGCATCCCAAACTATCCTATGGATGGACTTTATATTTTTTTGAAATTGAAGAGAATTATGTGTTTGAGTTGAATTTTATTAGAAATCTAGGGCTTACAATTCTACAATTCAAGATTATAGAAATGCCTAAGAAGTGAGGATTTATGTTTGTAGCCCGTGAAGGAAAATAATAACCTCGAATCCTAAATCTAGGGAGCTTTGGCGAGGGCCAAAGCACGACTTAAATCTAAGGTGAAAATGGTTATATGGTTTACTTCCACAAGAGAGAGTAAACCACCCAACTGTTGGACTTACCACTACTTTGGCCACTCCTCGATGATTTTACAATTCTACAATTCTCACAAGATTATAGAAATGTAGAGTGAGTTTATGCTTGTAGAGGAAAACAACAATTGTTAAATATTTAGAAAATGACTTAATCTAAGGTGAAAATGGTTATATGGTTTACTTTCATAAGAGACTAGACTTACGCTAAGACAACTAACTCTTTGATGATTTTAAATACATGTCAAGTTTATGCTGTAAGACATTGTTTATTTGAGACTAAGTCAAATTTCTAAGAGACTAGATCATGAGGAAATTCATGACTTAATACAAAGTTTCTCAGTTTTACTTTAATGCACATTTTATTTGACATGAGAGATTTCATATTCCTAATGCGTGAAAATTGGTTATGAGCTAAAATCAATTTAGAAGAAGGTGTGTTTCCACCATGGCTCTGAGTCAATCCATTTTCTCGCAAGGTGGAAGCCCTCCATTGACAAGAGTGAGACAATATGATTTATGCATGATATGAGACATACAACATCCAGCTAAGGGGTTGCTAAATCTTTTATTGTCTTGATTTATGTCTTAGGATTTAAATGAGGTTATGAATTATTTAATTTAATTTTGAATTGATTAATTAGATCAAAATACTTTCTTTATGAACCTAATCACATCCAAGCCACAACATATCACCAATCATAAATAAACTATGAAAAGGCATGCTTTTTCTAACATAAACTAAACAAATCATCAAATAATTTTCATAAAGCTATCATAAAAGAATAAAAGGATCGATTAGAAAACAACCGAAAGAAGTGTGGGTAGCCGAACTCTACCCTTATACAACTCAGATTACAAATGAATAATTATAATTAAGAGAAATTCATGTTATGTGAGTCTTCATTCTTCATTCTTCATTCTTCATTCTTCATTAATTCACTTTAATTTGCTTCTTTCCTTTCTTTCTTTTGGCTTGATTGAAATATGGTTGCTCCAAAAGGCATCACATGGTGCACAAAACTTGGTCTTATGACCAATATTCATCCTAATCCCCCATAATATTCATTCCAAATCTTAATTACAAAATTTACATCAAAATTAGAAATATAAATCTAACTAAACCTACAAAATAAAGGTTAGCTAAACATACTACACAACCTAAGCTGTTATATGAATATTTAGACTTAGCACCCTATACATGGGTAACCAAGTCCACTTGCCATAGTTTGGATTATGCTTAGGGGTATAAGCAACCTGCATAGCAAGAGCATTTATATTTTTATTACAGCACTCTTTTAAGCATAATCCCCTACAGGAGGCATGATTAGGCTAAGATCATCCTATCATCCAATCTATGCACATACACTCTAACATCCAGTCTACAAATATTACATCACAAAATAAAAGCAGACATCAAAACATGCACCGCCCTAACATAGAGCTAGAAATGGTGACTTAGCCCAATGTGTGTGCCATTTAAGGCATGTGTGACATGTCTTAGCTAGTCTTTAAGGTTGAAATTTTTTGAGTGTGAAAGGTTCAATTTAGATGGTGATTTTGGTTTAAGTGATTTAGTTGATTTGTCAATTTTAGTTAGTAATTTGATTTAGTTTAAGTGAACCTACACTTAGATACTAAATGTTGTAAAGAGAAGAAAGAGCAGAAAGCTCTCTTTCATGTGAATCTACACTTAGATAATAAATGTTGTAAAGAGAAGAAAGAGCAGAAAGCTCTCTTTCATCCCTACTTTAAAGCATTTCTAAGGTAGACTCATTAATAAATTTTCTTTAGTGAATGATTTATTATGTATTTTTAATTAACCTAAAGTTTAGATTCTTTCTAAATAGTCCTATTCAGTAAGAAAGGCCTCTTAGGATTAGTTAGGGTAGATTACTATCACATAACACACACCCATTCATTTCTTTCCACCATGTATACTATGCATATGAATAATCCTATGCATACTTATACATGTAATGCAAATCTTAGCACACTTTGATGATGAATGCAAATAGATGCAATTTGAAAATTTGGATATTCCATTAATGCATGCCTTTATTATGCAGAAAAGGTGGATTCTTTTATCCCTTAGCTAAATGCACATCCACATGTATAAAAGTTATAAGTGAATACGGTGCCATTATTTTCTACACCAAGGGCATAAGGTACAAGACCTACTTGGGGCTACTTAAAGCCTTACAGCCCCGGGATGTCCAGACTAATATACCACTTTTCTTAAATACATGTAGATGTATGAAAGAAATAAATGGATGAAGAATCTTGCAAGAGATTTATGTTTGATTTGGTTAATAATATTTACATGTGTAATATGAAGGTGCTTCCTAAGTCTTAATATAAAGATGCATAGAAATAGATTTAGGCAAGTATTGTATTCTTTTCAAATGAATTATATACTTGCAAATCTTATGTGAATCCATATTAAGGGAATAAAAGAGAACTTCATAATACACATCTTATGCTATCATCACAAGAAAGCTTATAATTATTCATAACTAGCATCACTTCATTTATAATTTTTAAAAGTAATTTTTGATTTAAATAGTGATAATAGCCACTCATATTCTTAATTTTAGCCAACACATGCAATTTGACATAAAAGGGAACATTTTCTTTAATTGATTTTTAAAAGAAATGAATGTATGATTTCATATGGCAAATAATATTTAACATGATTGGAATAAAATAAAGGAATGTAAGCACATAAATTAATTCACTACATAAATTAATTCACCCTAATTAATTCCTAAGGACAGTCCTATAAAATAAGATCATTTAAAATGAATCAAAATTATTTAAGGAGATTTTTGTTTTGTTTTGTTTTTTTAATTTTATTTGACTTAGGAAAAGTGAGAAAGGTTTGATAATCCTAACCCATCCCCTTTGTGTGAATTTGTTTGGTTTAATTTAGAACAATTAGGTTGATTTTAGATTTTGATTAGGTTAAGGTATAAATAAAATCCATTAATTATCACTTACCTAAACCACTTTAAGATAATTATCCAAGTAATTATGAGCCAACAAATGATATGCAACCACATGGAAATTAAATCAGCAATGCACCTAAGAAATAAAGAGGCCTAATGCAATTGGCTCATAATTATTGATTAATTAAGCTAAAGAGTTTAATTAAGTACTTTTATAACCCTCTTACACATGTAGTTTGATTATAATTTCTTTGGAAACCTCTTGGGTTATTGAACACCTAAGAATCTACCCAAGAATTAAATGATTAAGTTCGGAATGATTTGGTTTTGAGTTTGATTAATTAAATTAATTAATGAAGTGATTAAGCCAATAATTAAGTACAACTTAATTAAGTCTTTATCAAAATGAAGTAGACTTAGGAGAAAAGATTAGAAAAGAAGTCCTAATCTCATTTCATAAGTCCATTCATTATTCCATAATAATTAGCAAGCTTAATTAATTAATTTATTAGTGTTTAACATGTTAATTAATCATTTAATTAATTAAAAAAGTGATTAGGGATGAAATAAGCAATTCTCCTAATTAGTTTAGCAATAAATTCCAAGAAAATCATGGGAGACAGAGGTCATCACACTAATTATTCTCAAAAAGCTTGGGATTAATTATTGAATTAATTAAGGAGTAATTAGCTTAATTATATTTCTAATAAAACCCAAATTGAGTTAAAATTACTATTCAAAAGTAATTATTTTTAATTTTCTATTATTTCTCTCTGAATTTTCTTTAAAATGAACTTGAGTTTGTATTTTTTGGATTTTTCTATAATTAGTTATGAATTTGGAAGTTTCAATATTAAAATCAATTAATTAAGCCTAATTAACCACTTAATCCATCGAGCCATATGGCGGCTGACGCAACGCGCTGACATGGTGCGCTTTCCATGTGGTGCGATGGGATAGGTTATTTAAGTTGTCACATCCGTCTGCTGAGTTAGTGGATGCACTTTCTCTATGGGCCATCTGATCTATCAGATGGCTAGGATTAATCCTACAGTTTAGGAATAAATTAGAGCAGATCTATCATGATCTAATCACAGCTATCCGTTCCAATCACATGGAACGGATGGCGTGTGATCCTTCTCCTTCACGAGCGATGATAGACGAACATCGTTCATCTCTACCCATTCAATCTGAGCTCACCCGTACTCGGATTGGGATCAAAATGATCCACACCTTGAAAAGAGATGCACATCCCGTCAAGATTCAAAGTGACACTTTTTCTTTGAAAAGGACCAAGCAATTTTTTTCTATAGCTATTATTTTGAGTTATTACCTTGCCGGAGGCTATCATTGACACTTCCAACAATGGAGGTAGCTTCGTCTAATAAAGATGAGGCCTTGTTGAAGGAATTAGGTCTTGATTTGAAGTGGATAGTTCGATTGACCAAGCTCCCCTTCAATGGAGATCGGCTTTGATCGAAGTGATGCTTCATGTGGCTTGGAGACTTGGGAAATGACTTAGTTGAGGTCGACAAGATCCACTGATGGTGCGTGCAAGGTTAATTTTGTTTTGATGGAGAATTGGATGAGTTGAGCTCAGGATAGGTCTCTCCTATTTTAGCTTTGAGTGAAACCGAGAATGGGAAATCAATGGAGCTTGGGAATGGCTTGGAAAAGCTTGTGGATGCTTCGTTTCAACCTCCTTGGGCTCTGTGGAAATGAATGCTTATGGTTTGAGTGAGGATGAGGGGGAGTATATCTCCCCCTCCTTGGAACGGAGAATGATGAGCTAGTTTGCCATTTTTTTTTATCAAAGGCAAGGATTGAAAGCACGATTTGAGCTACCAATCACCCCACATGGGTTGTTTTGAGTAGTGAAGGGAAGGAGAGTGGGTGCCCATATGCTAGGTGAGTGCATTTGGAATTCCAAGTGTTCAATTTCCATTGGTGAGGTCGGTTTGGCTTTGGCTCATGGCCGACCCAAGCTCATTGGGTCTTGTTCACCTCCTCCCTTGGTGCCCATGTGGACCAATGGAAGGATGCTAACAAGCCTTGAGAGAGAAATGATCAAATTCCAACTAAATTTGGTCATAGGATATCCTTTAACCTAAGGGAAAAGTGGTCATTTGGTCAGATTTTGATTTGGGCATATTTAAAATGATTCAAAAATTGGTTGGGCCAAATTTCAACTGATTTGGAGTTTATTTAATTTAATTTGGTTCAATTTGATTCACTTAGGTCAAGTTGGGTCAAATTGAGTTAGGTTGACCAATTGGTCAAATTGGGTCAAATCATGGGTTAGGTCAAGTTCAAATGATCATTTGGAGCCTATGGGTGTCATTAGTTTTGTTAAATTTGGTTTAGATTTGGTTTTGGTTCATTTAGGTTCATTTAGGTCAAATGGGTCAGGTAGACCAATTCGACCCATTTGGCCCAATTAGGTTAGGTCATGGGTTGGTTTAGGCTTGGTTGATCATTTAAAATGTATTGCAAGCTTTGGTTTCAATCAATTTTGATTTGGTTTGATTTTAAGTTGGTTAACCTTTTAGGTCATGTTAAGTTCATGATTAATTGGGCTAGGTTGGGTCTAATTGGTCAATTGAAGCTTTGGTTAAGTTCAACAAGTGATTTGGAATGAATTTGACCCATTGGTTGCAATCAATTTGGCTTAGATCAAGATTTGACCCATTTTGACTTTTTAGGTCAACTTAGGTCAAGTGGCCATTTAGGCTTAGTGTGGCTCAATTGATTACTTGATAGTGTTCAATCATTGATTATGGATTAATTTAGATCAATGGATTCAATAAATTTAGCTTATAGTGAATTTTGGTTTATTTAGATTTCATTTGGGCTAAGTATTGACTTGGTCAAAGGCTAGGTTTGACTTTGTTTGACCCAGATTGATCATCCTAAGATGATTGTTGATCACAATGTGAGGCTTAGATGAGCTTAGTTCAATCCAATTTGGGTTGGATTAGAATTTAGCTCAAAAAGGTCGTTTAGGTCACTTTGGGTCAAGTGAGCCTAAATGGGTTAATTGGCTTGATCAAGGCTTGGTTTAAGTTTGGTTGAACTCACATATGGACTTATGATGGAAATATAAATCCAATTACAAGTGATTTGGAGTCAAATGGGTTTTGGATCATTTGGCAATTTCAAGTCCAAAGGATGAACATGGGTTTGACTTGGGTTAGTTTGATTTTGGTTTGGTAATTGTAGTTCATGTTTATATTTGGGCATGTGATTAAAGGAGTGATTGTTTGAAGAGAAAATCCAAGGGTTTGGATTGATTTGAGAGTGATATGGCTAAGTTCAAGAATTTGGCTTGAAAGATGTGAATTGAATTTTGGTTTAATTTTGGATTTAGTTTTGGTTACTTGAACTTATATTTCATTTATATTTGTGGATATAAATAAGAATATAAATGGGTTATGATAAAATATTTTGAGTTTGGAGTGGTTTGGTTTTGGTTTGAGCTAAGTCCATAAGATGAAATCAAAAGAGCTTAGAAAAGATTTTAGAATTTGAATTCAATCATGAGCTTCAATCATTTGATTTGAATTTTAGAATTTATTTATGATTTGAGAAAATCAATTGAGTTGGAATTCATTTAAGATTTGAGGAAATCAATTGAGTTGGAATTGATTTGAGATATGATTTGAGAAAGTAAATTGAGTTGGAATTGATTTAAGATTTGATTTGAAAAAATCAATTGGGTTGGAATTGATTTGAGATTTGATTTGTGAAAATCAATTAGGTTGAAATTGATTTGAGATTTAATTTGGATAGGTTTGAAGGAGGGAGGCAAGAATTAAGTTCAAACTATAGGGTAGGTAAATCCTCCTATTATCCCTATGGCATAACCTATTCCTATGGCTAAATCCTCTAAGTCTTTAGGGTTAGGTTAAGTATTTTCCTAATCACTAGAAGTGTCTTAAGACTAAGAAATTCTTAATATCTAGCGGAGTCCTATGTCTAAGATAAAGAAATTAAAAGCTCACTCAAAAAGTAAAGTCAACAGACTTACAAACAGGGTCTCTTTCACTGCGGCCTTTTCTTGCCGCTTGTTGAGTGAAGAGAGCGTCAGCAACATGGCCATTTGTGGGATTGTTGAGTTTGACTTTTAGAACCCATCCATGTCCTAGACTTTAAAATGTAGAGGTTGATATTTTTTTCAGTTAATTGATTGAAGCTTCTGAAATTGGCAGTTCTTCTAACTTGCTCTTCAGGATTTGACAAATATGGGAGATAAATTTTTGATATTTAGGGCTATCTTTTCATGCATAAAAATAGATTCTTTTTATTCCATGCAAGGTCCTACAACTTTAATAATAATTATTATTGATATATTCAGGGATCTCAGCATAAAGATCAATGCCAACCTGAATATATATACGGGAAAACCCCCTATTTCACAGGAGAGGATTGAACAACTTTGATCATAAAAAAGGCTCATATATAACAGGGGAATTACAGATTAGCTTTGAAACATATCATAGAGTTTGAAATTCTTTAATATAAATAAACATTGCTCATTCTGATCATCATGTATATTTATCGAGAAGCACAATGTAATGACTTAGATAAAAATATAAAAATGCCCTGCCCAATAGGGGGGCTTTGCAATTGAGAGAATTTGGAATATCTTTCCTCCTATGCTTTGGGACTTGTTGAAGACTTCCTCTTGAGAGTTTAAAATTTATATTTTCCTCCTGTCTTGGCTTTATTCCTTGGGTGGACTTAATGGAGTTGATGGCTTGTTGCTGAGATAAGAATGTCTTCAGTCCTATACTTTTTTATCAAACTTATTGAAGATTCAACCTTGAAATTTTAAATTTGTATTTTTCTCCTGTCCTGGCTTCATGCCTTAGTAGACTTGATGGAGTTGATGACTTGTTGGTGAGATGAGAATATCTTCGATCCTATGCTTTGTGCTTTGATGGACTTGTTGAAGATTCAATCGTGAAATTTTGTAGTTCATATTTCCTTCTATCATGGCTTTATGCCTTGATGGATTTGGCGAAGGAATTTCCTGAATTGTCTTAAATACTTGTCAGGTGATACAAAGTTACCTTCTATCATAGCATTCTGCTTTCATGGGCTTATAGAAGGATGTCTACTGGTAACCTAGACCTCAGAGCTTGTGTTGGGTAAGTGGTAAAGAGTCATCAGTCCTATGCTTTGCGCTTAACAGATATATTAATGGCATGGCTCCCTTAGTTCAGCCTTTAGCTTTATTATGAACAATGAGATGACTTCTTTGGTCCTATACTTTCTGCTTGGTTGAACTTACTGAAGAAGAGTTTCTATCAGTCTTTATTTTTTCTTTAACAGACTTGTTGAAGGAGTTAACACTTCTCATTTGATATTAATACCAAACTCTGCTTAGTTCCTTCTCGAGTGAGGATCTTTTTGTTGGATTTTGAAAAATGACCTTACCACCATTAGGGATGATCTCCCAATCTGGGCCATTTAAACTCCATAATTTGGAGGGATTTGGAGATTTGGATGCTCTCATCTTTGAACTAATGTAGTAGGAGGATCCTTTACAGTGGCCTTTGTAGCATATTAAGTAAGCAAACCTGTCAGTGACTCAACCATATTTGAGCATGTTGAGTCCAATCTTATGCACCCACCTGAGTCTTAGACTTGAGCAATTGTTAGAGGATTTCATCATCGAGCTAATGAGATGGGTGATCTCTTACTACAACCTTCGTGGTGTACTAAGTAAGCACACTTGTCAGTAACTCAGCCATATTTGGGTGTGTTGAGTTTGACCTTATGCACCCACTCAAGCCCTAAATTTGATGTATGGATTGAAGATGTGTTTCCAACTTGATTTGTTGATATTTGCAGACTTGAAAATTTCTCTTTTTGGTCAGTAAAACTTTGAAACTTGTGAATTTGAACACATAATTTGAACATGTATACGTGGATCTCGGCCTTAGGCGTGATATCAACCCAAATACAAAAGGATGTCCCCTATCTTATACGGGAAAGCCTAACATTTTACCATGAAATTAAAAAAATGCCTCATGTTTGATAGGGGGATGTTTGCTTTATTTTGGAAATGCATTCTTATATTATGTGGTGTTTATTTTTGGGATGTGGGACACCATGTAGATCTTAGGGGATACTTATTGAAGTGATCGGGTATGACATTAAGAAATGGTGCATTATCTTGAAAGATAGAAATCACCATCCTATAATAGACCTAATCACCTAATAAGGACTCTTAAGGCATAATGGGTCTTCAAATATACCAGAGATCTTTGCCCTACTTTATGTGAAAAAGTAAAATAAGGGTTATTTTAAGCTGGGCCTGTTAAGTTCTCTATGGAGGCAAGCCCTCATAGTTAATTATATCTTAAGAAATGAAATACTTTATTAATATTCTCGATTAAAGTAGAAATTAAAGTCTTCAAAGATTTCTAGGCTAGACTATCAAAAGATTAGATGTATTAGAAAATCAAGCGGGAAAACTCAAGGAGAAGACTTATTATCGAACCTAAAGGAAATGAGTAGGGAATGCTCATGATACTAGAACACTTAGTGGGAATTTCAATCTACCATATGGTTGGGTTTTATATATTTGAAATTGAAGAAATTTATTTTATTAGAGTTGAAATTTTGTTAGATTTCTAGGGTTTATAATCCAATAAGACAAGATTGTGAAGATGCCTAAGAGGTGAGAATTTATGCTTGTAGCCTAAAGGAAACCCTGGATCCTAAATCTAGGGAGCTTTAGCATGATGCTAAAGCACGACCTAAATCTAAGCGAAGAATGGACATGTTGGTTTACCTCCACAATAGAGAATAAATCATCCATGTTGGACTTACAAGTAGCAAACACCTCCTATGTTTTAAATCCATGAAGTCTAGTCACATGATTTGCAAGTTTAGTTAGGCTGTATTTTATTTATAAAAAGACTAGAGTCCTTAAACTTACTCTTTAAGATACTAAAGCATGAGTGGCATGAGTAATGACTTAATTTACAAATGCATGATCTTTTAAAATTTTATTTCAATTTTGACACTTCATTTTGGCAAAGGCTTTAAGATTTTAATGCTTATATGCATGATGAAAAATAGGTCATGGCCAAATCAGCTAGAAGAAGGTGTTCTCCACCATAAGGGATGCCCTCATAGGTCAAGCATTCCCCTATCGTGCAAGGATGAAGATCCTTCATGTTCAAGAGAGAAAGAATATGTATGCATATTATGAGACATTCAACCATTTAGTTAAGGGGCTGCTAAATCTTTTAATTATCTTATTTAAAACCTAGGCTTTATGGTGAGGTTATGAGTTATTTTAAATTTTAGTTATGAGTGACTAATTAGGGTGGAAAAATTAAATTTATCTTGAGAGATTACCACATCCAGGCCACACATTCAAACATAAATTATAAAGAAACTATGAAAAGTATGCTATTTCTAATGCACAATCTAAACACAACACTAAACAATTTTATAGACTGCTATAAAAGAATAAGAGGCCGATGCGGTTGGGTACCTCCATACAACCCGAAAAGAAAAGTAGGTAGTCGAACTCTACCCTTATACAACTCGGTACTTAAAAGAATAATTATAAAGGTCTTCAAATATTCATGTCTCTATCTCTTCTTCATTTCCTCTATGTCTTTGCTCCTTTGATGTGGTAGGATTCTAGGCATCACATGACACTTTATAGCCAATGCTCACCCTAATCCCCCATAGCATTAATCCTAACTTCTAATACAAAATTACATTAAAAATAGGAAAAGTAAATCTAACTACACATATAAAATAGAGGTTAGCTAAACACACCATGCAACCCAAGCAATAATATTTGTAATTTGGACTTAGCACCCAGCACATGGATAACCAAGTCCACTTGTCCTAACTTGGATTATGCTTAGGGGATTAAGCAACAAAGAGCATCTATATTTATTTTTTGTGGCCTAAGCAAAGCCCCTATAAAAAACATGATTAGGTTAATAACGACCTAACATCCAATCTACGAAACATACACCCTAACATCCAGTCTAAAATAATACATCATAAAACAAAATATACATCAAATCATGCACCACCCTAACATAAAGCTAGAAGTGGTGACTTAATTCTAATGTGTGCATTAAGGCTTGTGTGGTATGTCCTAACTAGGCTTTAGAGTTAAAATTTTTCAAGTGTAGAAAGATTCAATTTAAAGGGTGGTTTCACTTTAAGTTGTTTAATTGATTTGCAAGTTTTAATTTGTGACTTGTCTTGTTTCATATGACTTACACTTAATCTCTAAGTGTTGTAAATAGAAGAAAGAGGATTACCCTCTTTCGTCCCTACCTTAAACCATTTTTAAAGCATGTTAAGTTAATTTAGTTCTCTTTAGTAAATGGCTTGTTACATATTTTAAACTTAATCCTAAGTTTAGGTTCACTTTAAATAACCTTATTCAATAAGAAATGCATCTCAAGATTAATTGAAATGAACAACCATCACATGACACATGTTTGTTTATTTCTTCCTATCATATATAGCAAGCATATGGTTAAGTCCTAAACATACATATACATGCAATTTATATTTTAATACACTTGAATGATGAATGTAAGCAAATGAATTTGGAATTAATGTTTCATTTGGTTGAATTATTTTATCATATTAATTTAAAGCTCTATCTAAACTCTTATACAAAACCATAAGAAAAGAGTTCAAAATTATAAGGTTAGTCAATTCAACCACTTGAAATAAAGTATGATTGCATGTATTTTTAATAGAAAAAGGGGGATTTTCATTCATTAGTCCAATGTACACACAAATATATAAAAGTTTTAAGAAAGTACGTCTCACCATTGTTCTACACCAAGGGAGTGAGGTAGGAACCTCCTTAGGGCAACTTAAAGTCATGAGTCCCTAGGATGTCCAAACTAATATACCCGTTATCCTCAAATACATATGGATGTATAAGTAAGTATAAGAATGAGAATCATGCAAAAGTAGAATTTGATTTGATTGAATTATGGTTTTCATCCATTAGTTGTATCATATGTGCACATATATATACATAAGAATTTTAAGTAGGTACGATGCCTTTATTTTGCACCAAGGGAGTGAGGTAGGAATCTCCTTAGGGCTACTTAAAGCTGTGCGTCCTTGAGATGTCTAGGCTAATATACCCACCATTCTTATATATATGTGAATGTACAAACAACTATAGAAATGAAAAGTATACAAAAGTTGGATTCAATTTAATTGATTTATTTGTATAAATGAATCAAGCTCTATCTAAATTCTAATGTCAAAGATGCATAAAAGTGAAATCAAGTAGGTACGTTGCCATTGTTCTACACCAAGGGAGTGAGGTAGAGACCTCCTTAGGGCTACTTAAAGCCATGCATCTCTAGGATGTACAGATTATTATATCCGCTAAAATTCTTACTTATGCAAATCAATATATGAATATAAGAAAGAAACTTCACTTCATATACTAAGTTTATATTCACATGCATATATGTATAACTAAAGTCATAATACATATTCTTGTTCATTAGAAGCTTTTGAAAATATGTTTGAGATTTAGTAGTGATAATAGACACATATTTTAATTAAGTTAACACATGCAATTTGATATAAAAGAAATTATTTCATTTAATTAATTTTAAAAGAAAGAATGAATGAATCAAATGACATACAACATTTAACATGATTAGAAAGAAATAAAGGAACATAAACACATAATTTCACTCAATCCAATTAATTCCTAAGGACAGTCATATTAAATAAGATCATTTAAAATAAACCAAAGTTCCTTAATGCCAATTTCTTTGTTTGATTTGATTTAAGAAATGTAAGAAAGATTCAATCACTTCCTGCTCTTAACCCATTCCCATATTTGTGATTTAATTTGGTTTAATGAAAAGGTAATTAGTTAAATTTTATGAATTAAATAAGTTGTGATATGAATTAAATCAATTAATTAACCCTTACCTATGTTACTTTAAAACCAATTAATTATGAGCCAACATGATATGCACATGAATTGGAATTTAAATCAGCAATGATCCTAAGAAATAAAAGGCCTAATGTAATTGTCTCACAATTAGTGGTTAATTAGATTAAGAAACTCAATTAAGTACTCTTATAGCTTCCCCACACATGTAGGTTAGCCATAATTTCCTTAAATAGCTTTAGGTTATTAAACACCTAAAGATCTACCCAAGAAACATAATTAGACAAGTTTTGGAATAATTATGATTTCAATTTGATTAATCAAGCCATTTAATTAATGAATTAAACCAGTAATTAATTCCAAATTAATTAATCTCAAGTTAAAATGAACTTAGGGAAAAGATTAGTAAAAGGTCTCAATCTCATTCTCATGTCCATCCTGTCTCACAATTATTAGCAGCAATTAATAAATGTTTTTACTATTTAGTATATTAATTAATCACCTAATTAATTAAGAGAGTAATTAAGACAAAGATAAAAAATTTCCTAAGTAACTAAAAAATAAATATCAAGAAAATTATGGGAGGCAGAGGTCATCCCATTAATCAACCTCAAAAAATTTGGGATCAATTACTTGGGTAATTAGGGAGTAATTAAGCTAATTAAGTTTTTAATTAAATTAAAGTTAAGCCTTAACTACTATTCAAAATTAATTCAAATTAATTTTAAATTAATCTCCTTTAAAATACCTTTAAAATGAGTATTTATTTGTATTTTTTAGATTTTTCTATAATTAGTTATGATTTTTCAAAGTTTTAGTTGATTAAGATGATTTTTATGAAGTTTGTTAATTTATTTTTATTAAAATAAATCATTTGAATTTCAAAATTTAATATATTTCAATCCAAAAGTCATTTTAATTTGCAATTTTTATGATAAGTATATTATAAGTTCAAGTTCAATCCCTGAAAATTTCAACTTAATCTGAATTGTATTTTTGATTTAATTAATGAAATTTGATTTTTACTAAAACTCAAATTAAGCTCAAAAAATCCAGTAAAGTTTGGGGATTTTGGGTTTGCTGGATTTCTCTTGGAAAGATGAATCTAACGAGCCCTTATTTGTAATTGTTGTTAAGTACTTTATTTTATGAATTTTGAAGTTTCAAGTATTTTAAATAATTTTAAAATCGAAAAATATACCAACTTAACAAAGTGACTATCTTGTGGCAACGCGTCTTTGCCAATCGTCACAGTTACATGGCACATATGGCTGCTTGCGATTGGGCGGCCGCATACGTCGGAATGGGGGAGGAAAATTGTGCGACGCGAGATAGCGACACATGGATTGATTGACCCTCGATGGATCGACGGTCCGTCTAATCCATGGATCCGATCTAGATCCAATACGGTCGAAGGGTGGAAGTTGTTGAACGATCGCGATCTAATGCCATCGATCGCAGTCGGATGGTCGATCGATCGGATCCGAAGGGCAAAATGCAAATTTGTAGAGATCTCGACCATCGATCCTAGCGGATGGATATTGTGACGATGGACGGATAGATGGGAATAGTGGTTTTTATGTATTTTTCGTGATTTTGGGTGAAATTTCATCCGATTGGACTCATTTTCATAGCGATAAAATGAAAATTTCAAGGTTTATTTAAGGAAAATTTCTAAGATCAGTAAAAGCATCACAAATAATAGATCCTACATTGATTAAAGTTTGGCAAAATTACCTCTTGTGATTTGTGGTGATGACTCGAGCAAGCTCCTGAATGTGAGAGGAAGCCTTGAAATGAGTTTGAACCTTTACTTTCTTTTGAAACGTTATGATCACCAATGACCACCACTTTCTCACCTGAAAAGTTTCATTTTGATTTTTTTTGGCACAAATCAAGTGGGAGAAGGTTGCTCTTGACTTTGAAAAGTTTTTGGGGGCTAAATGACCTCAGGACTCCTTGGAATGAGGCTTCTATATTTTTTTATTTGAAGGGGATGGTAGAAATTTTGAATAAAAGCGATGGGGATGTCATTGTGATGGCGATGGCTTGATTGAGGACTTTGGATTTAGCTCAAAGTCCTCTTTTGCTATGGAGTTAGCTCCATTGAATGCTGTGGGGGGGAGTTGAATGCATGTGATGTGGAGAATTAAAAGAGGTTTGGTGGAATCCTATGTGGGGGAGGATCCATGAGGGATTTGATTGGGTTGGTTTAATTTTGGGCTGATCCCAAATGGGTTTGGATTGGGTTTGATTAGCCCCTAATGGGTCATAGCTTGATTTCAAGGGATTTTGCTCAATTTGGTCATATGGGTCACATTATGTCATATCAGGTTAGGTTGACCAATTGGTCAAATTGGGTCAAATCAAGGCTTAGGTTGGGTTTAAATGATAATTGGAAGTATTTTGGTATGATCAATTTGATTTAATTTGGCTTAGGATTGGTTTTGGCTCATTTGAAATCAAATGGTTCAAATGGGTCAAGTTGAACAATTTGACCAAAATTGGCCAAATTAGCTTGGGTTATGGGTTGATTCATGTTCAATTGGATAATTAAAGATGAATGTAATATTTAGTTTGAATCAATTTAGATTTAATTTGAATTTAGACCAAATTGACACTTTAGGTCAAATTGGGCTAAATAGTTGATTGATCAAAATTGGTTGATTATGGATTTGGTCAAGTTCAATGATCAATTTGGAATGAACTCGAGCAATTGGTTGCAATCAATTTAGGTTAGATCATGATTTGACCCAATTTGGTCCTTTAGGCCAATTTGGGTCAACTTGGGTCAAATGACCAATTGGGCTTGGTTTGGCTCAATTGGTGGCCAAGTCATGTTTAAATATTAATTTTGAGTTGATTTGCATAATTGGCTTTATTAATTTGATGTAGGATGGGTTTTGATTAGTTTTGGTTCATTTAGGCTAAAGGGTTGACTTGGAAAGGTGATCAAGTGGACTTGGTTTGACCCAATTGATTTCAATTGATCATACTAGGGTGATCAACAATCATGCGAGAAGGTTTTGGTGAGCTTGATTCAATCCAATTTGGGTTAGATTGGAAGTTAGCTCAAATGGGTCCTTTAGGTCACTTTGGGTCAAGTGGACCTAAGTTGGTCAATTAGTTTGGTTTTGGCTTGATTTAGGTTTAGTTGGAATTTTATGTAAGCCCATGATTAAAATACAAATCCAACTACAATCAATTTGGAGTCAATAGGTGGTGGCTCAAGTGAAAGTTTCAAGTTAAAAAGGCTAAGTTAGGCTTGACTTGGGTTGACTTGGATTTGGTGTGATTTAGTTTGATTTAGTTTTGATCATTTGAATATGGATTTCATCTATATTTGTGAATATAAATGAAGAAATAATTGATTTAGAAGGAAATCAATTGAATTTAATTTAATTTAAAAAGGTTTTAGTTAAGCTTATGAAGGGGGTTCATATGACTTATGAAGGGTCTTGGGATTTCAATTTGATTTTGGGTTTCAATCATTTGGAGTAAAATTTGGAATTAAATTTTGAATTTGAATTCAAATTTGAGGTTTTGTTTGAGATTTGAATTTGAGTTTGATTTGAGAAGGTGCATATAGATTGGGTTTAAGCTATATGAATGGTGATTTCCTTAAGTCCTAAAGCATGGCTTAATCCTACGATTAACTCTTATAAGTCTCTATGTTTAGGTTAAGTATTCACCTAATCACTAGAAGTGTCTTATGACTAAAGAACTCTTAGTGTCTAGAAGTGTCCTAAGTCTAAAAAGAGGAGGTTGAGAGGTCACTCCAAATTTGAGGTCAACACGTTATAAGAGAATTTCTAACCAAAACTTACACATATAATGACAGTGAGGAATAATTAGTGTTCTTAGCACCAGGACCAATTCTCTTTCCTGAAAGGTTCGAGGATGCACCATATGATTGAACACTTTGAACATCCTTGATCGATAAACTTCTAAGTTACTTCGTTCAGTTACATGTGCTGATTTCATTAAACACGTGAATTTCCATCCATAGATGGACATTCTCATATTGAATTAGTTTATGTTGAATGACTACTCAGAGTTGAAGTAATTCAACTTCAAGTGCTAAGACTACTTCAGCTCCAAATACTTTGGCATAAGGAGTAGATTTTGTGGGAGTAAAGTCTAGATGTCATGTCATTATCTTTCTTTAAGGCAGTTTCACTTCGAGGCTCTGACCTCCAAATTTACTTACTTTTTTGCCAGGACCTTTCGATGGTGGATTATTGGGCATGTGGTCAAAATGTCATGACTCGATGCTTACCGTGTGGGACTTGAATTGGTTGACATCTTTTCGAGGTTGTAGGAGGAGGTCTCCTTGGAGGAGCAACTCTAGCCTCCTTGATGATAAGACTTCAATATTTTCTTTTCATCAGTTATTTCTCCTTAGCAACTTTGAAGACTCAATGCACTCTTACATATACAGTTTTGAGTTTCTTCACTAGAGAAGTTGGACCACGGCGTTGGTCTAGAAGTTTGATTTGACAATGATTTTATTTTACCCATCTTAGGTTGTCAGACTTGTTATGGGTTGGAACACTCACTTTTGGTTCGACAGCTGGTTGTACAAAATTTTCCTTGAATAATGATTATTAAGCACATAATTCAGCATTTCTCTTTCTCCATTGTCTCTGGATTAGCTTGCTTCTAAATGAAGAAGCTTCTACATCACTACTTCTTCTCGAGGCTTCGACCTTCATATTTATTTTCCCTTTTAGCGGGACCTTTCAATAGTGAATTCTTGAACACGCGATTCAGGTGTCATACCCCGATGTTCACCGTGTAGGAATTACTTAGGATGGTCTTGAGCATTACCCAGTAAGAGTAGCCTCTTTCATGAAGCTTTCTCATTTTCTCTAATAATCAGGCATTGATACTTTTTTTTTCATAAGACCCTTCTTCTTGACAACTTTCAACACCCTTTGCACTCTAGGATTCCTCCATTATAGGGTTATAGCTTGGTGTCACTGCTCCTAGAATGATTATTTGATATCACCAGTAGACCCGTTCCTTTTCACCCACTTGAGATTTTTATACTTGTTGTGTGGGAGCACTCGCTTCTAGCATCAAATCTGGTCATATGACTAGTGATTCAGGCAATAATTGCTGAGCTCATAGTTCATAATCTCTTTTCCTTCTTTGCCTTCTACTCAATTTTCCTCTAGAAGAGGAGGCTGTGGTGTTTATTTTTAGGGATGTGGGACACCACATAGATCTTAGGGGGTACTTATTAAAGTGATCGGGTACGACATTAAGTAATGATGTACTATCTCAAAAGATAGAAATCACCACCCTATAATGGACTAATCACCTAATAAGGACTCTAAGGCATGATGGATCTTGAATATACAGAGATCTTTCTCCACTTTACATGAAAAGGAAAGTAGGGTTTATTTTAAGCGGGTTCATTAAGTTCCTATGGAGGCAAGCCCCATAGTTAATTACATAATAAGGAATGAGAATTTTAAGAATACTCGATTAAAGTAGATAATTAGGGTCTCCAAAGATTTCAAGGTTAAGACTATCAAAAAATTAGCTATTTTAGAAAATCAAATGGGATAGATCAAGGAGAAGACTTATTTTGGAATCCAAAGGAGAAAGTAGGAAATGCTCATGATACTAGGAAGCTAGTGAGCATTTTTCTACTATAGTTGGGCTTTATATTTTTGAAATTGATGAGAGTTGATTATTTGAGTTGGCATTTTATTAGATTGCTAGGGCTTATAATTCCACAACATAAGATTGTGGAAATGCTTAAGAGGTGAGGATTTATGCTTGTAGCCCGAAGGAAACAGCTATCTCAGATTCCTAAACTAAGGAGCCTTGGTATAAAACGAAGGCACAACCTAAATCTAAGGAAAATGGGTATATGGTTTACCTCCACAAGAGAATAAATCAAACTGGACTTATTATGCAGCACAGGTGGCGACACTAACTCCTCCTACGCTTTAAATCCATGTAAGCAAGTCTTATGCTTTGCAAGATGGCTAGGCTGTTGTTCATTTAGAGAGGAAACTAAGTCCTTAGACTCACTCCCTAAGAGACTAGAGCATGAGTGGTATGAATCCATGACTTAATCTAATGCAAATTTTATCAAATTTATTTGATTCTTTTGGACTTTTTGTTTTGACAGCTATGGGATTTTGTATGCCTAAATACATGAGAATTTGATTATAGGCCAAATCAAGAGAGAAAGGGGTGTCTTCCACCAAAGGCTCTCATAGGTTAAGCCTTGATTCTCTAGTAAAGATGGAAGCTCCCTCTTAACAAGAGTGAAAGAATATGATATGCATGATATTACACATTCATCCATCCAGCTAAGGGGTTACTAAAAATTTTATTATCTTGATTTAATTCCCAGGCTTTTATGTGAGGTTATGAGTTGTTTTAAAATTTTAGTTATGAGTTGTTAATTGGGGTAGAAAAATTAATTTTATCTAAGAGCCTAGTATCAGCCACACATTCAAGCATCAATCATAAAGAAACTATGAAAAGCATGTTGTTCTAATGATCTAAACAACATCAAACAATTTTATAGACTACAGTAAAAGAATAAAAGACACTGATCGGGTTCCATACACCCCAGAGAAAGAAAAGATGGGTGAGCTCTACCCTTATACAACCGGATTACAAAAATAATATATATGCTATGGGGTCTTCTTTTCTTCATTCTTCATTTCTTCATTTCTTTCTTTTGATTTGATTTGCTCCAAAGGCATCAGGGCACCCAGGGACTAAGCCGGCCATTGCTCATCCTAATCCCCATAGCACTAATCCTAATTCTAATGCAAAATTACATCAAAAATAGGAAAAGTAAATCTAGCTACACACCAAAACAAATGTTAGCTAAACACCATACAACCCAAGCGGTTATATGAATAATTTGGACTTAGCACCCACATGGGTAACCAGCCACTGTCTAACATGGGTTACACTTAGGGGCTAAGCAACCTGCACAACAAAAGCATTTATATATTTTTTATTATAGCGGCCCCTTTAAGCACAACCCCCTACAGAAAATATGATTAGGCTAATACACTAACATCATCTGACATACACTAACATTCTCTAAAATATTACATCACAAATAAAACACAACATCATACATACAACACCCTAACTTAGCAGAAGTAGTGACTTAGTATTCTAATGTGTACTTAAGGCTTGTGTAGCAAGACTTTATTAGGCTTCTTTAGTTTAAGTTCCAATTTGAAGTTTGAATTTAAATTTTACCTTTGGGTGATTTCAATCTAAATGATTTAATGATTTGATTTTCATTTTTATTTCACTTTTATTTGGTTGAAATGATATTTAGGTTCTCAAGAATGAAGAGTAGGATGAATTCCATGTAGACAGACTCACCCATTCTACATCCTAATTCTAAGAATAACTAAAGTCCTTAAGTATCTTGATTAGCCCATTTGAACTTGTAATTCATTTGATTTGAATTTAGAATTTGAGTTTATTTAAGTATTTGATTAATTAATTTTTTGGATTAGATGTTTAATTTAATTGCATCTTGATAATTCAATATCCTTAATGTCTAATGAGTTTAAGTTTGTTTAAGTTCATGTATTTTGGTTGATTAATTTTAGATTAGATGTTTTGATTTAATTGAATCTTGATAATTCAATATCCTTTTAAATATTTAATTCTTTTCTTTGATCATGGTTATGTGATTTGACTTTATGTTTATTTAATTGATTGTGGTTCATTTATTTGTAGTTTGATTGGATTAGATTAATTGAGATTTTATTTTGATTTTAATTGGGTTTGATTCTTTTGTAGGATTTTTAATCACATCCATTTGTCATGTTCATCAAAGTTTGGTTTGCATTTTGATTTCATATATTGGATAGTTAATTAGTTTATTGTTATTTAAGTAGTTGAATGAGATTTGATTTGATTCTCATATTAAATTGATGAGAATCTTTCTTGATACTTAATTTGATTCAATTTGATTTAATTAGCTTTATTGGTCTTATGGGTTTTCTTAGGTTCAATGTGATTATGTGATTTGTTTAATTAATAGTGTATTTATGTTAATTATAAAGGTTTGTTTAATTTTTTTTAATTTAGTTTCATATTTGTTTAGACAAATGATGTAATTAATGACTTAATGGTTTAGGTTTTAATTATGTTTTGGTATTTAATTGCATTTTGATTAATTAAGTTTAATGTAATTAATTTGATTAACTTAATTAGTTTGTTTAAGAGGTATGATTAAATTAAATAAAGATTTGTTTAACTTTTAATTTGATTTCATGTTTATTTGTTAATGATGTAATTGGTGAATTAATGATTAAGTTTAATTAGGGTTTGATTATCATTTAATTGCATTTTATGTTTGATTAAGCTTAAGTTTAATATGATTAATGTAATTTTAGTTAATTTATTTAATAAGTGTGATTAAATTAATTTGTAGATTAATTAAGTATTAATTTGAATTAACTTTAATCGATTTATAAAGTTAAATTTGGTTTATTAAGATAATGGATTAATTTATTAAGTTTGCATTAATTAGATGTTTGATTAATTAAATTTGATTAAGGGTCAATTAAAATTATTAGATTAATTAAAGGTTTGTTTGATTGAGATTAATGACTTAATGATTTAGGTTTAATTTAAGCTTTGATTAGTGTTTAATTGCATCTTAATTATGTTTGATTAAGTTTAGGTTTCATATGATTAATTTAATTAATTTATTTAAGGGGTATGATTATTTAATTATGGGTTTAATTTAAGCTTAATTTTAGAGTTAGCTTTAATGTCACTTATTTAAATTAATTTGATTAATTAAGATGATGGATTAATTCATTAAATTTTTTATTAATTAAATGTTACTAATTGAGTTTGATTAAGGGTAATTACATTAATTAAAAGTTTGTTTTAATTAAATATTAATGACTTAATAATTTAGGTTTAATTTATGTTTTGATTAATGTTTAAGTGCATATTCATTATGTTTGATTAAGTTTAGGTTTAATATGATTAATTTAGTTAGCATAATTAGTTTATTCAAGGGGTGTGATTATTAAATTTAATTAGGGGTTTGATTTAAGCTTAATTTTAGAGTTAACTTTAATGTAACTTATTTAAATTAATTCGATTAATTAAGATGATGGATTAATTTATTAAATTTTCATTAATTAAATGTCTGACTAATTGTGTTTGATTATTTATGATTAGGGTTTTACTTGATTTGATTTGTTATGTTTGTTTGATTTCATTAACATGTTAATTAGTTATTAGGTTGAAATAGTTAATGGTTATTTTATCTCATTCCAAATGGATGTGATTTAATCATAGGTTAATTAAGTTTACTTTAATTTTATTTAGTTTAATTGATTAGTATCAAATTATTAAAGTTTTTTTAAGTTTGTTGGATTTTGAGTTTGATTTAAGATTTAATCATTAATTGAGTTTATTAACTTAAATAGATTTAATCATATTTAATTTAATCTCCTTTAAAGATGATATTCTTGATTTAAAGTTTGATTAATGATTTAATGAATTCTATTCAATTTCTACTTTTTTTTATTTTTTTTGATTTAATATTTGAGTTATTTTTAGATTATATTTTAATTAACTTTTTAATTATTTAAACTCTAATCTTAAGTGTTTATTTGGGTTTCTTAAGATTGAAGATTGAATCATTTTCTTAAGAGTCCTAGATGTCAATTAAAGTGATTTAGGTTATCTTGAAGATTTTTGTAAATTTGAATTTTTATTTAATTTATTTTATTAAAATTGATAATTTATTTAAAATTTTAATATCTACCAATCAGTTATTTTAACTTGAAATTTTTTATTGTATATTATAACATTAATTTCAATATCTAAAAATTTCAACTTAATCTAACTTATATTTTTGGCTTAATTAATGAAATATGGTTTCACTAAAACTTAAATTAAGCTCTAATACTGTAAATTTTTGTATTTTGGGTTTGTTGGATTTCTCGGATGAAGAATCCAATGAGCCCTTGTTTTAATTTTGGTTAAGTATTTTATTTTTTTATGACTTTTGAAGTTTGATGATTTAAATTATTATTATTATTTTTTTATTATACATATATCGGCGGTTTGGGAGGGAAAGACAGCGACCAGCCTTTCTGGACCATCCATCATAGATCGGATAGTCTGGTCAGTGGCGCGATCGAGCGGATGATCGGCATCATCGGCGTCCGTCGATGCGAACCCGTGGATGGTCGGATCATTTCGGCGATACAAAGCTCGGATCGCTTGCTTCGGCTCGGATCATGCGTCGAGCCATCGTCAGCGTGATCGCGATCGCGATCAATTGCATCGCGAAGGCACGATCGCGATCCACACGTCGATCGTCGATCCATGCGGGATCGGACGGTATGTGGCGTGAAAGATTTTGAGGTATTTTGGAAAAAATGAAAGTTTCTAAGCTAATCCAAATGGACCTTTTGCAGATTCGAAAAAAATTCTATTTCTATTTGGGATGATTTAAAATAAAAGTCTTTGGAAATTCTAGAATGGAAATTTAATACAAAATATGCAAAATCTAAGGCCACTACTTTGATGAAAGTTACCTCAGGGGATGATTTTGGTGAAGATCAGAGGAGCTCATGTGTGTGAGGAAGCTTGTAATCTTTAGCATTGCTTCTCTTGAACGCCTCCTTCTCGATGTTTACCATCGTTTCAGAGCAAATTCTTGTATTATTTTAGCTCAAAGTGGCTAAACAAAGTGGGGATGGGTTCTTTTGGCTTTGGAGAGATTTGGGGGGGGGATTGATGATGGGAGCAAAAGAGCTCAAGTCTCGTTTCCCCCTCCTTTTATAATGGATGAAAATACAAATTTTTTTTTATTATTTTGGCTCCAAATTGAATGCCATCTTGTTGGGGTGGTTAGGGCTAGATCTAGATTGATTGAGGACTTTGGATTTTGCTCCAAAGTCCTCTCTTGCTATTATATGATGAGATTTGTTTAATTGAAATATTGCCATGTGATGAGTTAAGTGCATGTGATGGGGAATTAAATGAGGTTGGGTGGAATCATGTGGGGATGGTTCATGAGGGATTTAAAATGGGTTGGGTTTGTTTTGGGCTGATCCCAAATGGGTTTGGGTCTGATTTGATCAGCCCCTAATGAGTTTTGGCTTGGTTTGGAGGGATTTGGCCCAATTTAGGTCATATGGGTCATTTTGGGCCAAATTGACCCATTTGACCAAAAATTAGCCAAACAGGTTTTGGGTTGATTCATGTTCAATTGATTAATTGAAGATGAATGTAGTCTTTGGTTTGAATTAATTTGGATTTAATTTTGATTTAGGACAAATTGACCCTTTAGGCTAATTTGGGCTAGGTTGAGTCAAGTTGACCCAATTAGGCTGATTAATCAAATTGGGTTTAATTATTGCTTTGGTCAAGTTCAATAATCAATTTGGAATGAAATTGGGCCATTGGTTGTAATCAATTTGGGTTAGATCATGATTTGACCCGATTTGGTTCTTTAGGCCAATTTGGGTCAATTTGGATCAAATGGCCAATTGGGCTTGGTTTGGCTTGATTGCAATTGATCATCCTAGGGTGATCAAAATCATGGTGGAAGATTTTGGTGAGCTTGGTTCAATCCAATTTGTGTTGGATTAGAAGTTGGCTCAAATGGGTCCTTTAGGTCACTTTAGGTCAAGTACACCTAAGTTAAATTGGTTTAGTTTTGATTTGATTTGATGATTGTAGGTTTCATTTATATTTAGGTAGATAATTAAATAAATGATTGATTCAAGATAAAATTTGTTGGTTTTGACTTGATGGATAGAATTTGGCTAAGTCAAAGAATTGGCTTAAAGGGTTTAAATTGAGTTTGGATTTGATTTTCAATATGGTTTTGGTCATTTGAATTTGGATTTCATTTATATTTGTGAACATAAATGAAGAATAATTGATTTATGAAGAGATCAATTGAGTTTGATTTGATTTAAGGAAAGATTTGGCTAAACTTATGAATATGGTTCATATGGCTTAGAAAGGGTTTAGGATTTGATTTTGGGTTTCAATCATTTGGAGTCAAAATTTGAAATTAGATTTAAAATTTGAATTTGAATTTGAATTTGAGATTTGATTTGAGAATTGAGTTTGAGTTTGATTTGAGAAAGTGTATCTATATTAGGTTTAGGCTATGGGATAGGTAATTTCCAAACCAAGGCATAGCTAATCTTATGATATTCACTTCTAAGTCTCTAGGCTTAGGTTGGTGTTCACTAATCACTAGATGTGTCTTATGACTAAGAAAATATTAGTGTCTAGAAGTCCTAAGTCTAAGAGAAGATGTTAAGAGGTCACTCCAAAGTGAGGTCAACAAAAGAACCCCAATAGGTGTGGTGTAGCACGGCACACCGCGTATTGCGTTGATCAAATGATCAACAACATCCAGATTGCAACAAACAATGGAAGTGATCTATACAGCAGAAGGTAGATAGAATCAGATCTTAGTCTGTTATGCCAAGGGCATAAGAGAGCAAAAAATCCACTAGAGATTGAGTACATGAACCTTCTAGGAAACGGGTTCAAGTTATCCTGGGGATATGGATCTTTGATTATGAATATGATTTATTTGGGTATGTATCAGGATAAGAATTTAATTGGATCTGTTTGATTTGTTTGATTAGACTCCACTCAGGAGGTTGGTTTAATTTGTTATGGCTCCACTAGGGAGAAGGGTTCTAGATTGAGGGCATATTCATTGGGGATGTGCACTCAATTGAACTTGTTTGATTTAGATAAATCACTAGAGGTTAATTTAATTTCTTGCTAGGGAGAAATTTGGTTTGTTTGATATGTTTAATTTGACTCCCGGAGGTTGGTTTCAAATTTATTTTGTTATGGACCATCGGGTTCGATGGACTACACTAAGAAGGGGCCAGGGGCCTTGGCTTGATTTATAAGTCTAAAGGGGTAGTCTACGCCATAAGGTAGGACTATCCAACCAAAGGGGTTGCCTTTTGGTGTGCAATGACTATGCTAGGAAGAAAGCGTAGTAGACTTACATCTTCAAATGCAAGAAAAATTCATTGGGGTGATCTATTGTATGAGCAACACATCGAACCCTACCTAAGGTGACTACTGAGTGAGCGCCGCTGAGGGCTTACCTCAACTCAAGAGTAGTCCTAATGATTAATTTGATTTGATTTGATTTAATTTAATTTTGTGTGTTATATTATGGACCCTGTCGGCGTGCGATGGACCCACTGAGAAGGAGCTATGTCAGCCTTGACCTATCTTAGATTTACAAGTCCAAAGGGGTAGTCTACCAACCACAAGGTAGGACTATCCGACTGGGGTTGCCTTTTCGATTGTACAATGTCTTGGGAAGAAAGCGTAGACTTACATCTTCCAAAGTAGGGATCAACTGTTGGGGTGATCTATTGATGGCACAATAGATCAATCCTGACCTAGGGAGACTATTTGAGCGAATGCTGCTCTGGACTCATATCGACTCAAGAATAGTCAGAATTATTTTAATTTTAGATGGACCCTATCGGTTTGCGATGAATATACTAAGAAGGAGCTAATTGATGCTTAGACCTATCTTAGGTTTACAAATCCAAAGGGATAGTCTACTAGCCATTAGGTAGAACTAACCAACCTTAAGGGGTGCCTTTTGGTTTGCAATGGTCAAGTTAGGAAGAAAGCACGAGGACTCACAACTTTCTAAACAAGAATCCACTGAGGTGATCGGTTGCTTGCACCATAATCGGTCACGACTAGAGGCCGTCGGTTTCAATGATCGTCTTTGGAAAGAAAGTAATAGACTTATATCTTTCAAAGCAAAGGACCGGGGTAACTCGTTAATGGCACAACAAGTTGAACCCGACTAAGGCTATGTGAATCGGGCAGGGATTTATCACTCAGTAGTTGGCAATTCTATAGGAGTTTTCTTGACACGCCTAAAAAATGACACAGCTTGGGAAAGGGAGCCCTTTGGGGGCTTGAATTCCAATCCACAAGCAAATATTTATTTGTTTGTTTAATTTATTTTATCATGGACCTGTTAGTTTGAGGGATCAAACTAGAAGGAGCTTATATCGACTAGACACATCTCAAATTCTTGAACCAAGGGAGAATCTGCATCCGAACAAATTCTCAACCATAGGGGTGGCTACGAAAGAGGGGCTGTCAATCAAAAATACAGGTAGTGTCTAAATGGGGTCTCAAAGGACATGATCCAAATAGAATGCCCGGAGAAATAATGATTCAATCCAACACCCAGAAAATGACATGGCTAGTCATATATCACATAGGTATTAGTTGGCCAACTCATGGAGAAAGCAGGGGACTTACATCTTCCAAGAGTGTGCCCATGGTGAGTCATTTGTCGATAGCGAACATCAACCAACCTATGGTGCCCATCAGTTGCAATAATCAGTCTAGAAAGAAAGCATGTAGGCTTACATCTCTCTAAAGCGGGCTGTTGGGATGTCGTCTTATTTCGGCTGCCATCAGGCCATCTTGAGTGAATGCCACAGGGGCTTATATCGACTCAAACATAGTCAAGAGGAAAGGAGCCTCTGGGGACTTACCCAAACCTCAAATATATTGACATAGTTAGGTAATGATGATTAGTTCAAGAAGAAAGCATGGGACTCACATCTTCTCAAAGCAGATCACCATGAGGTTGCTTCGGCTGAGCATGAAGGCTATCAAACTAACAAGGCGCTCGTCGGTTTGCAATGGTCAAATTAGGAAGAAAGTACGGGGACTCACATCCTCCAACAAATGACCACTGGGGTGATCGGTTGCTTTGGACAACAAATCGAACCCGACTAGAGCGGTAATGAGTGAGTGCCATAGGGGCTTGCTCCCACATCAAAGTAACGAAAAGAAAGATGTGTATTTATTTTGATATGAAGGAATAGGATGCCACTGGGGACTCTTACACTTAAACCTCGGGGAAACTCGACCTAGTTAGAGTATGGTGGCTAGTTCAAGAAGAAAGCGTTGGGACTCACATCTTCTTAAACAAAGCCAACACAAGATGGTTCACTAGCAGGGCAGTGAAGTCTACCAAACTAACAAGGAATTCATTGATTTGCAATGGTCAAATTAGGAAGAAAGCGTAGGGACTCACATCCTCCAACAAATGACCACTAGGGTGATCGGTTGCTTTGGGCAACAAATCAAACCCGACCTAGAGTAGCTAATGAGTGAGTGCCACAGGGGGCTTGCTCCCACATCAAAGTGGAGAAATATATATATGTTTTGTGTTTGATATGAAGGAATAAGATGCCCTGGGGACCCACAAATATATCATGTGTTGAATTCACAAGCAAAAGATATTTCTAACAAGAAATAAAATTTGAGATGAAAGAGATTTTATTGATAATTATTTTTAAACAAGATTTATGGATAATATTTTTTTAAGTAGAGCCCATTGATTGGAAGCATCGGGCACTCCTTTACAATTTATGAGTTGGTAAGACCCTCCTTGGTAGGCCTTCTCTATGGCATAAGGGCCTTCCCAAGTGGGTTCAAACTTTCCTCCTATCTTTCGATGAGCAATAATTGGTCTCCTTAGAACTAAAACAAGCTCTCCTACTTGAAAAGCTCTAGGATGGACCAACTTGTTATGAGCTTGAATCATCTTGGCTTTGTATAACTTGAGATTTTGGCATGCTTGTAGGCGTCTCTCCTCCAAACCTTCAAGCTCTTCCAACCATAACTTGGCATTATGTTTGATGATTTTACCTTACTATCCTTAGTGATGGGAGTTAGACTTCAATGGTAGAGCGACTTGGACCCATACACTAAGGAGAAAGGGGTAGATTGAGTTGGAGTTCTATATGTGTGGTAGCTTAAAGCTTCAACCAACTTCATGCCATGTCATTTATTGTCATCTAGTGTCTTCTTCAGTATTTGAATGAGGGTTTTGTTGAAAGCTTCTGCTAACCCATTTGCTCTTGGATAGTAGATGGTAGAATATCTCCAATCTATGCAATGTCTTCGAGCAAAGCTATTGATTTTAGTGCTCTTGAATGCAGTACCATTATCAAATATAATTCATCGAGGCACCCCGAACCTATATACGATATGGTTCCTGAAAAATTGGAGCACATGTTGGGTGATCTCTAAGTGGGATTGCCTGCCCATTTGGAAAAGTAGTGTAGCTAGAATGAATCGATGACCCTTGGAAGAAGGAGGATCGATCGGACCACAATGTCGTACACCTTTCGAATGAATGGCCATGAGGCCAATGTAGGATGTAGAATGTTGAGGTTGATGTAGACCACACCGTGTACGACATTGATGGCATCTGCTACGTCCATGCGATGCAGATCATCGAAGGGTATCCTAGTCTCTTGATCTTGGCTTTCATCTTCAGACTGGATTGATGTGCCCCACATAACCCTGAGTGTACCTCGGTGATCTATGAGTTTTATGTTTGTCGGACAACGTAACCACATATGATCAAAATATTTTCGGTACAAAGGTGCGTAAGAGTATAGAAGGTCTCGCTTCCGATACGGTGATTTCTCTTGAGGTAGTTTGCTACATTTAAATAATCATGAATGGTTGCCTCAATCACTCCTCATCCTTGGTAATGGCAACCTCCCCTTCAAGAGAAGTCTCACAACGAGTTTAGCATCAATAAGGGATAAGACTTGTCTATTTTGGACCCTTATTGGAATGGACTCATCTTCCGGACATGCCAACTCTTTGGCAAGCTTGGCTAATGCGTCTGCTATTGTGTTCTCTCCTCGAGGAATTTTATAGATGGTAACCTCTAGGATTTGGGCCAACAACTCCATAGTGTACTTATGGTAATGATGGAGCTTAGGCTTTAGAACTTTGTAGGACCCAACGATTTGGTTGATGACTAGCTGAGAATCCCCAAAGATGTTGATACTCTGGATGCATAGTGTAATGACTAACTCTGATCGAGCCTCATATTGACTTCATTGTTGGTGCATGGATTGGATAGATGATATGAGAATCTCATCATCATTGATGCAGGTTAGGAGAACTATTCTACCCCCTTCCTGGGATAGTAAATTATGGTTCTTCTCCTCTTTGAGAGGAAGGCGCACCATCAAAGTACATCTCCCGTGAGCACTAGTACCCCTAAGTTCATGATTTGTTCATGGAGATCATCATTAAGCGGAGAATCAAGGGGGTGGATGTCTTTGCTAAGAAATCGCAAGTGCTTGTCCTTTTACGGCATGGAGGGGCACGAATGTTATATCAAACTAAGACAAAATCATGGCATGCCAACCGTCGGTCGGTCGTATGTCATGAGATATGTGGTGGATTGACTCGAGAGATCAAGTTCACCTTATGAAAGCATATAGTGTAATAGCTTTTGGGATGCAAAGATTAAAGCTAGGCGTTCTTTTCAATAGGTGGATAGTTTACTCAGGGATTAGATGGCGGCGAGATAATAGAGAGTTCTCCTTTCCCTTCATCATTGGTTTGAGCCAACAAAGCGCCAAGGAGTCATCTAATGCGTATATAATATGAGCGGCTTGCGGGATAGGGGCTGGGTGGAGGTGTCATCAGACATTGCTTGATGTCTTCGAAAGCATGTTGACACTTGTCATCCCATTTAAACTTGGCATCTTTTTTGATAAGTGCTGAGAATGGTTGACATCTTCCTGATAAGTTGGAAATGAAGCGTCTTAGATATGCGCCCTTGGAATGACTGAGTTGTGTTAGCTTTTAGGGGTGGCATTTCTAATATCGCTTTGATCTTTTTGGATCGATTTCAATTCCGTGTCGACAACAAACCCAGAAATTTTTTGAAGCTACTCGAATGCACACTTGGGGTTCATTTTGAGGTTGTATTATGTCTTAAGTTCAAAACTACTCTCAAGTCAAAGAGATGGTCTTCCTTTTCTTTACTTTTGATGAGATCATCGACATAGCATTCAACTTGATGATGAATGAGTTCAAAGATTCGAGTCATGGTTGGTATGTGGCAGGCATTTTAAGGCGAAAGGCATGACCTTATAACAATATTTTCGATCGGGGTTGAAAGGTAGTGTTTCTTTCATCCTCAGGGGCCATCTTTAATTTGTAGCGGATGACCCATCCATAAAGGAGAAATCGCATGAGATGAGGCAATGTCCACCATTAATTACGGTATAGGAAGTGGAAATTCATCCTTAGGACATGCTTTATTTAGATCCCTAAAATCAACGCATATGCGATTTGGCCATTCTTTTTCTTAACGGGATGACAACCGGGTAGGATATTTTTCTTCCTAATAAAGCAGTCGATCGGTTTCTTGATTTCAAAGTGACCTATTGTTCAATGTCTAATCGCATGCATTTAGGAGACTGTTTGATAGGGTTAGCATTAGGTTCTATTGCTAGTTTATGGACTATGTCAGGAGATAAACGGGCATCTCTTCATAACTCCATGCAAAGAAATCCTTAAACTCAATCAATAGCTTCACTAAATCATTGGTTTCTTTTTCATTCAATAGAGAACTAATATATGTTGGGCGTGGATCTTCTTTAGTTCCTAGGTTGATTTCTTTGAGCTCATCGATAGTTGATCTGATCTCCTCTTCAAACTTTGGCGGTGCATCTTTGACTTCAAAGTCATGAATCATTTGAAGTTTCTAAATGCACACCTCCTCGTATGAGTTAGCATGATTTGAAAAGAACCTCAATTCCAAATGATTGGTGATGACTAGCGTAATCATCATCATCGGACCTATGCAAATCTAGTCGGTCTTGATTGTGAATGTCTACATTTGTTGTCCCATAACCTTTCAAGTAATCGACGTGTTTAGACCAAGCATGTGGAATTAATCCTTTCTTTGCTAAATTAAGAACACAAGTGAATACCAATCAAAAGGTAATTCTATTAAATCTTTATATGAATCATCCTCAAGTTCTACATCAGCTTCTTGACTTGAGGATGATGCTCCAAGAAAGAATTTCTGCACCTTTACATTTGTGGAAGACTTAGGGGCTTCCTTAACTACCAAACCCTTAACTTTTTGTGAGGAAAGTGGGGTTAGAGCTAAAGTTCCAAGCGATGCTTCACTTTCACATATAGACTTGGATACACTTATGCTTTGCTTTGGGAGCAGGTCTTCATCATTTGTCCTCAAGTCACTTGCATGGGGATCTATGTGGAAGTGCTAGCATGTACTAATCATATATGACTCATCATCGAACTAGATTCTAAGTCTATATAGATAGTAGGTGTAGTCCTGGTAGTAGGGACATAACTCCTATTGGATGGCCAATAAGGAGGTCTTCCTCTAGGCATGTCTCTAGATCTGCCTCTTCCTCTGCTTGGTGGAGGTCGAGTCATCCTACCCATATGTTCGAATGGAGTAACAAACTGTGGGTGGAATCTAATGTTAGGCTCTACTTTCTCCTCCAAGTCTATTTCTCGCTCCCTTTTATTTTCTTTCTCATTTCCTTTTTCTTTTCTTCTTCTTTTTCTTTTTCTTTTTCTTTTTCTTTTTATTTTCTTTTCTTTTTCTTTTATTTTTGAACTTTCACCAAGTTCACGAGAATAGACTTGTTGATTTTGAGAGAGATAGTAGGTTGCATCTTCTATATTGACCTCATGAACTGTAAATGGCTTAAGATCTCCTTTGATGCAGTATTCAATCCCACCTCTCATGAACTTCATGCATTGATGTAGAGAGGATGGAACCACATTGTTCTCATGTATCCACGGTCTCCCAAGTAAAGCATTGAAAGATGTATTCTATAATATAAAACTTGGCGGTAGTCTTCCAATCATCCACTTCTAATGGCACATTATAGAGCCTAAAGCCTCTTGCCTTGTTCATTGAATCCTCTCAACATCATCCTCTCTTTTGAAAGTTTGGAGATGTCAATCTTTAAGTAGTGAGAGTTTTAGACTCATAATATTGATGCACCACGGTCAACAAGAACTCGGATATCTGTATCTTCCAACATCCACTATAATGTAAAGAGGCGGTTGTGCTTGGTCATTCTAGAAGCAAGTCTTCATCGAATGTAACTCCTAGAGTGTCCTCTCTGACTGAGCCTCCTCTTGATAGCGGTCATTTGGCTAAGCATATCTCCGGATCAAGAGCCTTGATTAGAGATTCCCTCATCTCTTTGGATAAGATAAGGCGTCATATATGCTTAACTTAGTGGCGACTTTCTAAGATGTGCTAGGGGCGTTGTAGTCAACCTTGATCCTCCACAAGCATATCCATGGGTGGAGCATCTTGTGGAGAGGCTATGCTCTTTTAGAACCAATGATTTGCTTACCCTTATCACGAGGTGTGCCACTAGGAGGTAGAACTTTTCCCTGAAGGTTAACTTGACCTCTTGGAATGATGAATTTGTAAAGTTCTACCTTCTCATCAGGTGTACTACGACTTCTCCTATGGGATCATCAGTTAGATGACTCCAAATCAATCTCAATGGGTGAACAGAATGATTGAATGGAAAATCCATTTCTAAATCAAAGGTGGAATGATCGAACTAGAGTTATCATTATTTTGTAGACTTGAAGAGTTTTGAGAGGAATAAAATCTAGAGTATCAGTGGACAAGATGTAAGTGAAAGCTTTCTTCATTGATTTCTTCTTAGATGGAGGTACATGATAGAAATCTAATAAAGTAAGCGGAGAAGGGGTATAGTGCCCTTGTGATACAATGCTCTATTGGCGAAGAGGAGCTAGTGGAGGAAAAGTAGTAATGCTGGATGGAGAGCTTGGCTGACGGTGGTTGTCTTCTTATGCTATCCGAGTGAGGTAGTTCTTTGTTGTTGGTGACACCTTCTTCAAGTTTTCTTTTGGCAACTTGCAAACCTTCCGTGTTGTTGGAGGTTTGAGTTACTTGAACACAGTAAAGAAAGCTTCTTGATCTTAGAGACCACTTTTTTAGAGGTTAGGGATAAGACAATATCCAACCTTCTTTTTTTATCTTAAGAGGATCTAAGTATCCCCAAGAATTACTCGATAGAACTAGAGGTTGTTCTAAGTATTCCTTGGGGATGACAATAGCTCCTGACTTGTAGCTACGCTCAAGCTAGTCCTTAAAGGTGACACAATCCTCCAAGACATGACTGACCATACGGTGGTAGGGGCAATAGTTAGGATCATCACTCTTGCCCACATCTTTCGACCTCTTGGGCTCATGTAACTGAAAGTCGTTTCTTTAAGAGATTCTTAAAGATCTTCTAACTACCTCCCTCTTGAATGAATATGGCTTATTCAATTTATCGATAAGAGTAGGTGGGTAATAGCTACCTAGCGGTGGATATGAGTACCGTTGCTGAGTATATATTATGGAGGTGTGGCGGTGTGTGGTGGTCGATATCTTGGCGAGGAGGTGGTAGGAGGTGGCAATGGAGGCTATGCATGAGGTCTCTCATCTTGAGCTCGTGCTTCCCTCTATCTTGACACTACTACCCCTGGCTTCTTCTCGAATGCTTTCTGCAACTTGGGCTTGAATGATTGGTCTTGAAAAGGTAACTATTTGGCTTCCCCTTGTAGGCTAGCCGCCTTGTTGATTAACTTCTCAAAGGTTTTGATGTAAATCTTGAGCATGAAAGCAACCCATGAATATTCTTGAGAAGAATTTCTATATCTTTGTTGACATTTTGGTTCATATTTCATACTCAAGTTTCTGCGAGAATATAATCAACAAGGGACTCATTTGGATTTTGTTGGGCCACGAGGTCACCCTTTCTTTGGGCTCATCAAACCTCTTGATGAAGAGGTGCTCCAACTCGACAAAAGTCTTCTTGAACCATTGGGTAGTTCAAATTATCAAATGATGCTCAAACTACTTACGAAGAGAGAATAGAAGTGCATCCTCCTCCATCATTGACATAGTAAAATGTGCTATGTTGCGGGTTCCCCGCCATCAAAATTTTGAAGGAAGGAGGCACAAAACCCTTGGGATATTGGACACCATCAAATTCCTCGGGTAGTCTTTGGAAGATGAGCCACCTCGAGCTTGTGCCAATGCATCCTTCACTTGCTCCACTACCTTTATCTTTTTCTTGCATGGAGGTGCTTGTCACCACCTTCTATGCATCGCCACTATCGGTCTAGAGATGTACTCTTATGATCAAACATGCAACAACCGGGTGGTGCCTCTAAGGGAGTAGGTATCTTGATGGAGCTTGGCCTTGAAGTGCTGAACTAAATCTTCAACTCTTTTCTCCATCTTTCTAATATGCTTATCTCTCTGCCTCAGCTACTGATGAAGGTGTTGGGTTGAATGAGCTGTGTCTTCTTCCTCAACTACAACACCCTCTTGGTATCTCACAGAGAACCCTAGTGTCAACCATATGGACCTTTGCTGAGTCCTCCAAGAGATCATCCCCATCTGGATCAAAATTGACTCTAGTATCCTCTTCATTAGAGCAATCATCCTTGTAGAGTTCCCTCTTCTCGAAAATCTTGAGCATGATCTCATCCAAGAGCGATCTAATCATGCGGGGACAAACACTCTTGACCGGTGGAGGCTATACTCAGTGCAATACATCAGGCATTCCTTGTCGCTGTACTACTATCTCTAAGAGGACTGTGCTCACTGATAGGTATATGTTAATCATTGCCCATTGGATGAACACTGACTGTGGAAGGATCTACTACCATGGACACTACATCTATATCCTCTATCCCTTCTGCGATCTTCTTTGCTGGTGGAAGCGAGCTTATGTGCGCTATTATGTGCGGTGACTTAACCACGGTGGCCTTGGGTCGCCATTCCTTCTTCTCTGTAGTTGGAGGTTGAATAAGAGCGACCTCCTCAATGGGTGGAGTAGATGGAGTGGGATCCTTGGTCGGATCACCAATGGTGGTCTTTCTCCGGATGGGGCTTGGATCTTGGTTGGAATGGGGATGGTGAGTTGGATAGGTGATGGTGGGTGGTGAGTGGAGCGGTGAGGTAGCACTTTCGCCTCGACTATAAACTCTCCTCATGATGAGTAGCATCGGTGATGATCTTTGTCTGATCATTAGTAGGGTGACGATCGGAAAATCCATCGAGCGGGGCCACGCACAAACCTCTGTTCCCTCTTCTTGTTTGAGATGCTTGAGCCTCAGGCTCTCTCCCCATGAATCGACTTGACTCTCCTAGGGATAACTCCTCGGATCAAAAATTATACGGACTCGAGCATTCATAGCACCAACGGCGTAAGGCGTCACGAGCCCAACATAGGGCTTCTGCTCCCTAGCGATGTGTTGAAATATATTGGTGGTGTGCAATCCTGTAGTCCTCCTCTCCATCGAGGCTGAGAGGGGTGAAACCTACTACCACTCAAATGTGGAGAGGTCTCACAGGGAGATCCCTCCTCAGCCACATGGGAAGCGATATCCATCTCTCTCTCCGCCCTCTTGTGATGTCGCTTGATCTTGTGGTTCTTGTTACGGCACTGTGAACGTGTGGGTATGACAGAGTGAGAGCTAGCACCCACCTCAAATGTGGAGGAGACTATTTCAGAAAGCAAGACAATCTTCCCTTTTGAGGAATCCAGAGGGGTAGGCTGTAGTAGAAGGCCCGACCCAGTGAGCGGCCGCAACGACTCTTGTGGGAGTGCAGGAACAAGTGGCCTTCCTCTTTAGTGGAGGAAACTTGTCAGAGATGGCATATTATCAGATGAGTGTGTCGCCCACCTCCTCATTGCTGGTGAGGGTCCCTAGAAATCCTCACTCCCTCAAAACGGCCAAAGTAGATGACCTGGTGGAGCCGTGGTAGAGACTAGCTTGATCCAAGGCTGGTTTAGGCGGTGGGGAAGGAAAACACGACTTGTTGGGAGCCATAGATCTTGGCCGAGGGTGAAATAATTGATTGTAAAATCGCATCATTGAAGCGTAAAATTTGAGTCGGACACTTGCCTTGATATTCACCTTCAATCATTGATTTGGATTTGATTTTGAATTTGAACCCACACTAAATAATCTTAAGGATGTTAAGTGGGGTTCATCAAAATTTTAGAGAGATTTTGGATATTAAGGAGAGTCTTTGCCATTTGATTTCGATTTAGAACCCATATCCAACTGATTTAGGTATGTTGGATGGGGTTCTAAAATTTGAGGAGAGATTTTCTTGGAGATATTTGTGTTTTGTGCATCTTGTTTGAAAATATTGATAGTTTGAAAGACCTACTTAGCAAATTTGGGTATCTAAGAAGAGGTTGTGATTGTGTGTTTGAAATATTTTTTGCTTGTGAAGATTTGATTGTGTGATATTTTGATTTGAAAATGGGGCTTCTTACTTAACAAATTTGGTATGTTAAGTAGGCCACATGTGTTTGATTTGTGTGTTTGATGATGAGGCTTTCACTTAACAAATTTGGTATGTTAAGTGAAAGTTAAATGTGATTGTGAGATAAATTTTTCTTTTCTTTGAAGATGGGAGTCATACTTAACAAGATTTGATATGTTAAGTGAAAGCCCCAAATTTGTTTGAGATATGTTTTTTTTTTCTTTGAGAATGAGACTCTCACTTAACAAATTTGGTATGTTAAGTGAAAGTTCAAGTGTGGTTTGACATGAAAAAATTGGATCCTTACTTAACAAATTTGGTATGTTAAATAGGGATCAAATGTGTTGAAAAGAGACCCTCACTTAACAAATTTGGTATGTTAAGTGAAAGTCAAATGTGTTTATGATTTTGAAAATGAAACTCTCACTTAACAAATTTGGTATGTTAAGTGAAAGTCAAATGTGTTTATGATTTTGAAAATGAAACTCTCACTTAACAAATTTGGTATGTTAAGTGAAAGTCAAATGTGTTTATGATTTTTTTTAAAGAAAATGAACTTATTTAATAAATGTTAAATGGAGTTCACTTTTGATGATTTTCAAAATGGAGTTCTTATTGATATACTTGGGCATGTCAAATGAGCTCAATGTGTTTTGAAGTTCAAGACTTTGGCATGAAGGAATTTATCGGACAAATGCAAATAGAATTCAATTTGCTCTACCTTCTCCAAAGGGGAACTCCCATTTGACAAATTTGGTTATGTCGTTGTTCAAATATGTCTTGACTTCTCTTTTTTTTGTGTGTATGATTTATTATTTTGAAAAGGGGAAATTTCAATTTAGCATGTGAAGTATGCTAAGTGGAGTTTCAATATATATATATATATATATATATATATATATATATATATATATATATCATGGTTTTATTTGAAAATAGAATCTCCATCCAACAAATTTGAGTGTGTGGGATGGGGATAGCCATTTCAAAGAAAATGCTTTTGAAAATTAAAAAAAATGATTTTGATTTTGATTTTTTTAAAGAATCTCCTTGTAACAATCATCAGATTTGTTAAATGAGGTTTGGTTATATGTGTTTTGAGAAAATTTCTTATAAACTTTTTTGTACAGCCCTTATTATGTGGATTTTGAAAAAGTACTTTTGGAAAGACATGTTATTTTGTAGAAGAGTTTTATTCTCTTATTGTTCATGGGATGAACTTGCCTCACCATCGAATGGTGAAGAGATTTTTAATTTTGGTCATCTCCTCTTTGATTAATTTTAATTTTCACCTATTGGGGACCTAATAGGGATTTTAAGACCTACACGGAGTGAGGTCCTAAAACCTAAAGGATGTTGGCGAGCTTTGCTTAAGGATGAAATAAGCTAAGTGCCAATGGAAAGAATGATAGTCTCGGGCCTATATAAAATATAAGTCCACTATCGATGCTTGGAGACAATAATTGTCTACTAAAGATGGAGAGAGGAACCATCCCCAGCAGTGCCGAAAAAATCTGGTGTTTATTTTTTGGGGATGTGGGACACCAAATCTTAGGGGTACTTATTGAAGTGATTGGGTGCGACATTAAGGAATGATGTACTATCTCAAAGATAGAAATAACCACCTATAATGGACCTAATCACTAATAAGGACTCCTAGGCATGATGGGTCTTGAATATACAGATCTTTCCCTACTTTACATGGAAAAGTAAAGTATGGTTTATTTTAAGCGGGTTCATTAAGTTTCTATGGAGGCAAGCCCCATAGTTAATTACATCTAAGAATGAGAATTCCTTAAGAATACTCTCGATTAAAGTAGATAATTAGGGTCTCCAAAGATTTCAAGGTTAAGACTATCAAAGGATTGGCTATTTTAGAAAATCAAATGGGATAGATCAAGGAGAAGACTTATTTTGGAATCCAAAAGGAGAAAGTAGGAAATTCTGATACTAGGAAGCCTAGTGAGCATTCCAATCTACCCTATAGTTGGGCTTTATATTTTTTGAAATGAGAGTTGATTATTTGAGTTGGCATTTTATTAGATTGCTTGGGGCTTATAATTTCCACAACATAAGATTGTGAAAATGCCTAAGAGGTGAGGATTTATTCTTGTAGCCCGAAGGAAATAGGTACCTCAGATTCCTAAACTAAGGAGCCTTGATACAAAATGAAGGCACAACCTAAATCTAATCTAAGGCGAAAATGGGTATATGGTTTACCTCCACAAGAGAGAATAAATCACCCATTTCTTTGGACTTATTATCACGTGGTAGCTAGTTAACTCCTCCTGCTTTAAATCCATGTAGGCAAGTCTTATGCTTTGCAAGATGGCTAGGCATTTGTTCATTTAGAAGAGGAAACTAAGTCCTTAGACTCACTCCCTAAGAGACTAGAGCATGAGTGGTATGAATCCATGACTTAATCTAATGCAAATTTTATCAAATTTATTTGATTCTTTTGGACTTTTTGTTTTAACATAGGCTATGGGATTTTGTATGCCTAAATGCATGAGAATTTGATTATAGGCCAAATTCAAGAGAAAGGGGTGTCTTCCACCAAAGGCTCTCATAGGTTAAGCCTTGATTCTCGGCAAAGATGGAAGCTCCCTCTTAGAGTGAAAGAATATGATATGCATGATATTATACATTCATCATCTAGCTAAGGGGTTACTAAAATTTTATTATCTTGATTTAATCTAGGCTTTTATGTGAGGTTATGAGTTGTTTTAAAATTTTAGTTATGAGTTGTTAATTGGGGTAGAAAAATTAATTTTATCTAAGAGCCTACATCCAGACACATTCAAACATCAATCATAAAGAAACTATGAAAAATATGTTGTTCTAATGCGCAATCTAAACATAACATCAAACAATTTTATAGACTACCATAAAAGAATAAAAGACCTGTGCGGTCGGGTTCCGCCATACACCCCGAAAAGAGAAAAGAAAAGATGGGTAGCCGAGCTCTACCCCCTTGATTACAAAAATATATATATGCTATGGGGGTCTTCTTTTCTTCATTCCTTCATTTCTTCATTTCTTTCTTTTGATTTGATTTGCTCCAAAGGCATCACAGGGCACCCCAAGGACTAAGCCTTTAATAATCCCCATAACACTAATCCTAATTCCTAATACAAACATCAAAAATAGAAGTAAATCTAGCTACACCAAAATAAATGTTAGCTAAACACACCAACAAGCGGTATATGAATAATTTGGACTTAGCACCACACATGGGTAACCAAGCCCATCCTAACATAGGTTACACTTAGAGGCTAAGCAACCACATAAAAGCATTTATATATTTTTTTATTCCTTTAAGCACAACCTAGAAAATATGATTAGGCTAATAACGCTAACATCCAGGTCTGAAAACATACACCCTAACATCCTGTCTAAAACATTACATCACAAAACAAAACACAACATCATACATACAACTAACTTAGCAGTAGTGACTTAGTATTCTAATGTGTGTGCTTAAGGCTTGTGTAGCAAGACTTTATTAGGCTTCTTTAGTTTATGTTCCAATTTGAAGTTTGAATTTAAATTTTACCTGGGTGATTTCAATCTAAATGATTTAATGATTTGATTTTCATTTTTATTTCAGTTTTATTTGGTTGAAATGATATTTAGGTTCTCAAGAATGAAGAGTAGGATGAATTCCATCTAGAGACTCACCCTATTCACATCCTAATTCCTAAGGAATCAACTAAAGTCCTTATGTATCTTGATTAGCCCATTTGAACTTGTGTAATTGATTTGAATTTAGAATTTGAGTTTATTTAAGTATTTGATTAATTAATTTTTTTTGGATTAGATGTTTGGTTTAATTGCATCTTGATAATTCAATATCCTTAATGTCTAATGGAGTTTAAGTTTGTTTAAGTTCATGTATTTTGGTTGATTAATTTTAGATTAGATGTTTTGATTTAATTGAATCTTGATAATTCAATATCCTTTTAAATTTTAGTTCTTTTCTTTGATCATGGTTATGTGATTTGACTTTATATTTATTTAGTTGATTGTGGTTCATTTATTTGTAGTTTGATTGGATTAGATTAGTGAGATTTTATTTTGATTTTAATTGGGTTTGGTTCTTTGTAATTAGGATTTTATTTTTTTAATCACATCCATTTGTCATGTTCATCAAAGTTTGGTTTGCATTTTGTTTTCATATATTGGATAGTTAATTAGTTTATGTTATTTAAGTAAGTTGAATGAGATTTGATTTGATTCTATATTAAATTGATGAGAATCTTTCTTGATCTAACTTAATTTGATTCAATTTGATTTAATTAGCTTTATTGGTCTTATGGGTTTTCTTAGGTTCAATGTGATTATGAGATTTGTTTAATTAGTAAGTGTATTTATGTTAATTATAAAAGTTTGTTTAATTTTTTTTAATTTAGTTTAATATTTGTTTAGACAAATGATGAAATTAATGACTTAATGGTTTAGGTTTAATATGTTTTGATTTATTTAATTGCATTTTGATTAATTAAGTTTAATAATTAATTTGATTAACTTAATTAGTTTGTTTAAGAGGTATGGTTAAATTAAATAAAGATCTGTTTAACTTTTAATTTGATTTCATGTTTATTTGAGTTGATGTAATTGTGAATTAATGATTGAAGTTTAATTAGGGTTTGATTATCATTTAATTGCATTTTTATGTTTGATTAAGCTTAAGGTTAATATGATTAATGTAATTCACCTAATTAATTTATTTAATAGGTGTGATTAAATTTATTAGTAGATTAATTAAGTATTCAATTTGAATTAACTTTAATCTAATTTATAAAGTTAAATTTAGTTTATTAAAATAATGGATTAATTTATTAAGTTTGCATTAATTAGATGTTTGATTAATTAAATTTGATTAAGGGTCAATTAAAAATTATTAGATTAATTAAAGGTTTGTTTGATTAGAGATTAACTTAATGATTTAGGTTTAATTTAAGCTTTGATTATTAATTTAATCTAATTATGTTTGATTAAGTTTAGGTTTCATATGATTAATTTAATTAACTTAATTAATTTATTTAGGGGATTATTTAATTATGGGTTTGATTTAAGCTTAATTTTAGAGTTAGCTTTAATGTCACTTATTTAAATTAATTTGATTAATTAAGATGATGGATTAATTCATTAAATTTTTTATTAATTAAATGTTGACTAATTAAGTTTGATTAAGGGTAATTATTAAAAGTTTTTTAATTAAATATTAATGGTTTTAAATTTGGTTTAATTTTATGTTTTGATTAATGTTTTGCATCTTCATTATGTTTTAAGTTTATATTTAATATGATTAATTTAATTAGCTTAATTAGTTTATTAGAGTGTGATTATTAAATTTAATTAGGGTTTGATTTAAGCTTAATTTTAGAGTTAACTTTAATGTGACTTATTTAAATTAATTTGATTAATTAAGATGATGGATTAATTTATTAAATTTTCATTAATTAAATGTGTAATTGAGTTTGATTATTTATGATTAGGGTTTTACTTGATTTGATTTGTTATGTTTGTTTGATTTCATTAACATTTTCAATTCAATTATTAGGTTGAAATAGTTAATGGTTATTTAATTATCTCATTCCAAATGGATGTGATTTAATCATAGGTTAATTAAATTTACTTTAATTTTATTTAGTTTAATTCGATTAGTATCAAATTATTAAAGTTTTCTAAGTTTGTTGGATTTTGAGTTTGATTTAAGATTTAATCATTCAATTGAGTTTTATTAACTTAAATAGATTTAATCATATTTAATTTAATCTCCTTTAAAGATGATATTCTTCTGATTTAAAGTTTGATTAATGATTTAATGAATTCTATTCAATTTCTAATTTTTTTTATTTTTTTTATTTAATATTTGAGTTATTTTTAGATTATATTTTAATTAATTTTTTAATTATTTAAACTCTAATCTTAAGTGTTTATTTGGGTTTCTTAAGATTGAAGATTGAATCATTTTCTTAAGAGTCCTAGATGTCATTAAAGTGATTTAGGTTATCTTGAGATTTTTGTAAATTTCTGAATTTTTATTTAATTTATTTTATTAAAAATTGATAATTTGAATTTAAAATTTTAATATCTACCAATAGAAGTTATTTTAACTTGAAATTTTATTGTATGTGTATTATAACATTAATTTCAATATCTAAAAAATCTCAACTTAATATAACTTATATTTTTGGCTTAATTAAAGAAATATGGTTTTCACTAAAACTTAAATTACTCAATACTAATGTAAATTTTGAGTATTTTAGATTTGTTGGATTTTTCTCGGATAGACAAATCCAACGAGCCCTGTTTGTAATTTTTGGTTAGGTATTTTATTTTTGATGAATTTTTGAAGTTTCAGATGATTTAAATTATTATTATTTTTTTATTATTATACATATATACGTGCGGTTTGGGCGAAAGACACGAATGCTTCGGACCGTCAGCATTGGATGGTCTAGATCGATCGCAGATCCGAGGCGATCGCTGATCGGGCCGAGTCCGATCGCTAAACCACGCATCGGATGAGCATCATTTCGAATACGAAGCTTGATCGCGCTCCGGCTCGATCACGCGATCGAGCCGGATCGTGCGATCGCGCGATCGGATGGTCCGCATTGCATCACCGACCAAGGCCGGATCATGTGATCCACGCATCCGAGCCGTCCGATCGCGGAAGCGGATCAAACGGTCGTGAGCGCCGCATGAACGGTTTTCGGTATTTTGGAAAAATGAAATTTTAAGCCAAAACTTATCCAAATGGATCCGCTGCCGACCGCACCAAAAAATTCTATTTCCTATTTGGAATGATTTAAAATAAAAGTGCTAGATTTTCCAAAGGAAATTCCTAGAATCACGGGAAATTTAATACAAAATATGCAAAATCCTAAGGCCGACTATAGTTTGATGAAAGTTACCTCACCGGGGATGATTTTTGGCGGCGGTGAAGATCCGAGGGAGCTCCTATGTCTGTGAGGAAGCTTCAGAGTAATCTTTAGCCTTTGCTTCTCTTCGGAATGCCTCCTTCTTCGATGTTTACCGTCGTCTCGCCGGAAGAGCAAAATCTTGTATTATTTTAGCTCAAAGTGGCTAAACAAAGTGGGGGATGGGTTACTTTTAGCTTTGGAGAGATTTGGGGGCAGTGATGATGGGAACAAAGAGAGCTCAAGTCTCATTTCCCTCCTTTATAATGGATGAAAATACAAATTTTTTGAATTATTTTGGCTCCAAATTGAATGCCATCTTGTTGGGGTGGTTAGCTAGAACTAGATTGATTGAGGACTTTGGATTTTGCTCCAAAGTCCTCTTCGCCATATGATGAGATTTGTTTAATTGAAATTGGGGCCATGTGATGAGGGTTAAGTGCATGTGATGGGGGAATTAAATGAGGTTAGGTGGAATCCTATGTAGGAAATGGTTCATGAGGGATTTAAAATGGGTTGAGTTTGTTTCGGACTGATCCCAAATGGGTTTTGGCTTGGTTTGGAGGGATTTGGCCCAATTTAGGTCATATGGGTCATTTTGGGCCAAATTGACCCATTTGACCAAAATTGGCCAAATTAACTTGGGTTATGGGTTGATTCATGTTCAATTGACTAATTGAAGATGAATGTAGTCTTTTTTTTTTGAATTAATTTGGATTTAATTTTGATTTAGGCCAAATTGACCCTTTAGGCTAATTTGGGCTAGGTTGAGTGACCCCAATTAGGTTGATTGATCAAATTGGGTTTAATTATTACTTGGTCAAGTTCAATAATCAATTTGGAATGAGATTGAGCCATTGGTTGCAATCAATTTGGGTTAGATCATGATTTGACCCGATTTGGTTCTTTAGGCCAATTTGGGTCAATTTGGATCAAATGGCCAATTGGGCTTGGTTTGGCCCAATTGATTGCAATTGATCATCCTAGGGTGATCAAAAATTATGGTGGAAGATTTTGGTGAGCTTGGTTCAATCCGGGTTGGATTAGAAGTTGGCTCAAATGGGTCCTTTAGGTCAAGTGCACCTAAGTGGGTCAATTGGTTTAGTTTTGATTTGGTTTGATGATTGTAGGTTTCATTTATATTTGGATAGATAATTAAATAAATGATTGATTCAAGAGAAAATTCATTGGTTTTGACTTGATTTGGATAAAATTTGGCTAAGTCCAAAGAATTGGCTTAAAGGGTTTAAATTGAGTTTGGATTTGATTTTCAATATAGTTTTGGTCATTTAAATTTGGATTTCATTTATATTTGTGAACATAAATGAAGGAATAAATGATTTATGAAGAGATCAATTGAGTTTGATTTGATTTAAGGAAAGATTTGGCTAAGCTTATGAATATGGTTCATATGGCTTAGAAAGGGATTTTAGGATTTGAATTTGATTTTGAGTTTCAATCATTTGGAGTCAAATTTTGAAATTAGATTTAGAATTTGAATTTGAATTTGAGATTTGATTTGAGAATTGAGTCTGGGTTTGATTTGAGAAAGTATATCTATATTAGGTTTAGCTATGGGATGTAATTTCCTTAAACCCCAAGGCATAACCTAATCTTATGATTAACACTTCTAAGTCTCTAGAAGTGTGTTCACCAAATCACTAGATGTGTCTTATGACTAAGGAAATCTTAGTGTCTAGAAGAGTCCTAAGTCTAAGAAGATGTTAAGAGCTCACTCCAAAAGTGAGGTCAACAGAGGCTATAACATCATGCCTTCCCAGTGTGAAAGGTTCAACTAGCAAAGTGGTCGCATTCATAAGTATGACTGAAACTTTATACCTAGTGATAATTCTTTTCATGACTAGCACCTTAGAGTGACCCAATATTTTGAATACAAAGATTCTCTTTCAAGAAACCTCAGTAGTAGTAGAGAACATTCCAGTTGTCCTCCTCTGCGAGTTGGTTAGAATATCTGTTTTAGTGTAGGATTATTTGCAACAACAATGGTTGGGAAGTCTATACTACCAAATTAAATGGTAGCTCCAACATCTCCCGTATTGATTACAACATTAGCTAGGTGGATATTGAATCTGCGACCTAGCTTCAAGATGAATTGTGTGCTCTGAAGATCCATTATTATAAAGAGAAAACATATTAATCATAAGAAAATGATTGACTTAGATTTAATTTCATTGCTAATTTTTTCTCTTCTTTCTTTTTGATTTTGATTTTTTTATTTTACTCCACTATTATTATAGCTCAAATTCGACCAGCTAAAAATAAAAATAGATATCTATCTTCAGTAGAGTCGCCAGAAATCTGTGGGCTCCAAAAATTTGCCACCGACCTCTCGCATTAAAGAGAGTAATTTGAATGTCAGTGAAATTTTTAGAAGGCAGATAGAATAGTAGATATGCCATTATCTAGTGATTTCACACTCATTTGGTGAGGACTTTAAATCTGGTTCTAGGTTTCCTATAGGCACAAGCACCTATAGTTAATTACCCGTCTCAATATTGAGAGAGAACTTTCGATTAAGGTTAGTCATTAGGTCACTTAATGCATAGCGTATAGTAGCAACATATGGAGTTTTAGAATTTTAATCTTTTTGAAATTCATTATATTAACTTAAAGCGGATGGTTGTGGGAATGATGACGTGCCCGATCTAGATCCCATGATTCTGTCATCCCGGGCTATCACGATCCCTAGTCTACTTAGTTAGAGGAGGTAGTCGACCCAACCTGATCGAAGGATCCTTATTAGCAGCCATGGGTTACGACGTCCAAGTAATTCTTGTAGACTTGGGATGATGTTTATTTAAGGAGATAATCTTAAGTCTATCTTAACTGATATATGGCTTTTTGCCCTATAAGGTGTACCCTATGATTCACATCTCAAGGTATAAAGCCATTGGAGAGCATACGGGATACAGTCGTGATCGTAATATAATGGTGTCATTTGACGGCAGCCACCTGGTCAGAGGACTCTAGTCGTAACTGCATCATATGTGGAGCCTACTGGCCAAGCTACACAGTCAGAGGACACATGCCACATCCTTACTGGCGTGAGATTAATTGAGAGTGAACATAGCAAAACACTTGATTTGACATTAGCTCCTTTATGAGCTAGAGTTTTCTTAATTTATCACCTTCAACAAACTATTACGGAAATGAGTTAGATTTTACTTTAAGTTTTTAAAGATTGAATTTTATTTAATCATTAATAGCTTAGTGATATATTAGATTTCATATTTGGATTGATACTTAATTTATGCTAATTTAATTTGAAATTAGAATCACATTTTGATGGAAATATCCTCCGCTTAAAATCTATTCAACATGCCTATCATCGTAGTATGTATTGTTTGATCATTTAATTTATTATTTCAGATCCTATTAACTCTATTAGTTTAAAAATAGAGGATTAGATCTACACTCATATGATAGAATTAACTTCTCAGATGTTTCACTAAGTCAAATTTCTTATAATATTATTATTGGATTTTTAGGTTTTGTTAACCCAGACCCGGTCCTAAGACCAAACCAGGAAGTAACCCGCATAGCATCCTCAGACACTAAGCTTAAGCATTCAGCGTAGTGTCGGGGCCTATGTGGGTATTTAACAATTCAGATAATTTTATTTCTAAATCATGAGAGTAATTTTATATTTTTATTTAATTCCAACTTAGCCTGCACAACCTTTTCAGACATTAAAATTTGCACTCTAAATTTCTATATATGAGCATATGCAGATATTTATAGCTTAGATAATTTTATCAAATTAATGAAATCATTAATTTTGAAAATCATAATTAGAATGAAATTTCTTAATTCTTGGGTTGAAGAGAACTCCATAACTCATGGATAATTTAATTTAATATCGCCTTTTGTCTGCTCATACGAAGAGTTACAGATTTGGCGGCGTTTGATCATTCTGGTTTTATTTAATCATATAAAAATAAATAAATAAAATGCTCATCATTTATACTTCATTCATGATTATTGACATCTTGTCTTTTAGTGATATTTGGTTCATTCCCATGAATGGGCTTTTTTAGCTCATTGTGAATCTAATTCAAATCACATGAGTTGCTTTTGATTTGCCCAGCATATCATGCAATATAATTTAAGTGATTATTGAAAGACTTCGTATATACTTACTAATGAGCTAGTTAGCTACATTATAAGTCTTCTTGTGAATTTCATTTAGATCGGATTAATTTTGAAGAAAAGCACTTGTATATATTACAAATCTCATGTGCTTCAAATTTGATTTTAAATGCAAGATCCAAATAGTTCTTTTAAAGGCTACATTCATGGTTGGTCATGAGTTGCCTAATTGAATTTGTGCTTGTAAGAAAGCTACTAAATTTCTTACACACTTTTATCCTTAATTTGAAATTGAACATTTAGATTTACCATCAATCGTTTGTCCTTTGGTATTCAATTGAAATCCTTGCTTCACTTGAAATAAAATGTAATTATTCAAAGGTTCAATTAATTTAATTCATATTGATTACTTATTTGTGAATTTAGCATTTTGAATTTTCAAAGAGAACCTTTGCTCACATAAAAAAGACTTTAAATTCAATATGGATTTATTTTTAACTCCACATCAAGTTTTATGCTTATTTAAGAACCAAACTTTAAACTTATTATAAGTCTTTTGTGAGTTTAGTATTACCCTCCTTAAAATTCAATTAAGTCTTGTTTAATTTTGAGGAATTTCAAAGAAAGTGAACTCACTTTAAAGTTTGATTTGGGCTTTATCTCATTTGATGATTAGCCTTCTAGTTTCATGTAACCTCGCCATAAGTATAACATGAATTCAAAGTTATGTTTGCATTTAGCTCAGTTTCTTTCAATCATTTCCACAGATATAGCATAAGCCACAAAGTTTAATTAATTATTCTTAGCTTGTTAACCATTGACCATTCTAGTTTGCTATAGAGTGTAAGCGAGTTATCAAGCTTCGTCTTCATTCTCCAAGTTTGATTGTGTTCAATTTTAATCATTCTTAGTTCACTTAGAATAAGTTATAATAATGGAACATTTATTGAAAAGATCGTGCATGATCAAACTCATCGGTGAATATGCAAGTTATGTTCTTCATCTTCTTTATGTAAGAGCGATCAAACCCAATTTGACTTTATTTTAAATTTTACTTCAAGAGATCAATATATATAACCAAATTTTAAATTTATTACAAGTTTATTATGAGTTTGGAGTTAGCTTCAAGCCTCACTTGTATTCTATTTGAACACTTTTATTTGTTTCAATATAAAAAATAATGGACTCAAGCATGGATTCAACGATAAACTAAGCGAATGAACTAATTTTTCTACTTGAATATTATTTACTGCATGCCTTAATGAAAATAATTTACAAGCAAGACTCAATCAATTTCAATCTATGCCCTAATGAGCATAGGCCATTAATCACCAGATGTTAATATATATATGCAAGTTCTACACATTCAAATTTCATTTTAGATTATTTATTTTTAATGTGATTGATTTCTTTTAAATGAATCTTGATTCTTTTCTCCTCTTTTTTTCTAAGTCAAATTTAGTCAAAATTTTGATAAGATTTCAAAGATGTGAGATCTAACAGCTCCAAGACGCCCTATCAATGTAATGAGGTCTATAAGATCTCCATCTTTGCACCCACTACATTCTATTATGCATTAGCAGGATCTTAAAACTTGCAAAAGGACACAATCAGAAATAATGGTAAATCTGCATATCCACATGACTGATTTGCATTTGAACAATAATAACATTTTATTTGAATTCAATTTTTTATTAGCCTAAGAAGAAAGGATAGAAGAGTAAAATCAAAGGAAGGGAGATGGAATTGCGGATCTGAAACCAATGCAATTGGGTAATGTGAGCAGAACTACAGTTGCTACTGAGAGGAGACGAAGAGGAGGGAGGAATCGGTCGGTTGTTATAGTAATTGAATTTGGCATGAGATGTTGCGGCTTATAGAGGAGGTTGCTGCTCAGTTGAGTTCTAGATGGAGGCCAAACAAGAGAGGAGTTCTGTACAGGATAGAACACACCCGGAGAGAGTAGTAGGGATAAGGAAATAGGAAAAGATGGAAGGAGTGGGAGACTATGGTTTGCTTTCCTGCGATTTCAAAGGAGATCGAAATCGAGAGCTTGCGGCTTGACGTAGATGCCCAGGAAGGAGTGTCCGTAAGGGATTTGTATCCAAGGGACTGAGTGCGTGGCTTGCGGTTAAAGAATGAAGGCTTAAAGAGGACGAACGAGAAGGAGCACTTGCGGCTTGAGGGAGAAAAGGTTTTCGGTTGGAGCGAGGGCGAGCGCCTGTGAGTGGTCATGCTGAGCCGAGCCAACTGAAGAGAGCAACCATCCTCTTTAAGGAATCGAACGAGTGAGAGCTTGAAAGCCTGCGGTTCCTTGCGGTTGAGGGAGAAATCTTCCGAGAGCAGAAGAAAGAGAGGGGACATGTGTGAAAACCGACAGGGAGCGAGCAGTTATGCAGTTGAGGGAAATTGAACGAGGGCTTGTGCTTGAAGAGAAGGGAAAGACTGCATGTGAGTGCTTATGGCTCGATCCGGCTCGGGTCATGCTACGAATAGAAAGATATGGTTAGGGCTAGATAAGGATATTAGCATTGTTAATTAAAATTTTTTTAGTGTTTAATTAAACCCAACATGGATTTTATGATGAAAATATTATATAATTAATATAAATGTCAATTTTAGATTATTCGACGTCGACATAACTGTAATGCTTCATGATCGTTTCGTCCTTTGTCTAATCGGCGCTCTAAAATGCGATTATCACTTTTGACCGCGATGTGATAGACTCATTCGAATTGATTCAATACCATCTCGATAGATTTCAATATTTTGAACGATTAATCTTAATCAATTTTATAACGGCGTTTGGATATCGTCGCAACTACCTCACTTCGATACATGCGTTAGCACATTAACGCCTCGATCTCTTAATTAGTTGATAGTTAAATTATGAAATATGAATATTCTAATCAATTTTGATGTTCTGAATGTGATAGAAAAGTCTGTTCATCGATCGCAGATCATTTCAACTAATTTTTTCGATGCCTGGTGTTATTTCAGCTTCGATTTGCACTCCGAAGTATCCAAAGTCGATCGACTTTATCTTATGAGCTCGACTCAACTCATGACGCATGGATGGAGGTCAACAAATGTTCCTAGTCTAAATATATTATAATAAAGTTATTATATAAGCTTTAATATGTAATGTAATGTGATGTCCTAATTTGCCCTACATAACATGCACTTATCTTTTAGCTGTCACACTCAAAGGTTAGGCGACTACTAATAGTGCAATAAAGATAGAACATGCTAATAAGAATAAGAAAATAACATGAATGTGCATTTGATATTATTGCCTAAGGGTTCCTACTCTATTTTATTGCTAAGCCTAATGTGACTCAACTAGACATTTGTCCACAAATCATAGAGCAAATAGATTAAGAAAAATAATTCATTTCATTTCATTCAAATGCTAAACATAAAGTAAACATATATTCAAATAATTCAAATAGTTTATAAAAGATGAAAGACCATGGTTTGATCCATAAAATATAATTCTAAAAAATAAAAAAATGGCATGATATAATAAAAAAAGAGGAAGATGACATGATATAATAAAAAAAAGGTGACAGGATTTACTCTTGCTCCTAATCAATCAAGAAAAGAGGGTATAAAAAAGAATTCTAATTCTCCTTATAAAGTTGAAATAAAGGAAATTTAAACCTAATAAATTTAAATCAACTTCCTTAATGGGAGTCTTCTCTCATTAAATGAAATGATATTATGCAAATGGCCTTAATTAATTTTAAGCCTAATTCATGAAAAGAAAATAAAAGAAGAGTTTAATCCATCTAAATAAATCATGGCCTTAGGATTAGGTCCTTTGGGTGATATTTCTATCTCTCAAAGTAAAAATAAGAAACTTTTATCTTTGGTTAGTTGATAGATAAATCACTTAGGACTTTGTCAATCCAAATAAATGAAGAAAGCCCTAGTTTTCTCTATTGAAAGACTAAGACATTATATGCTTGCAATACAAAGTGAATCTAAGGAGAATCCTTAGAATGTCTTATGACCCACTTGACATTGTAATGTCTAGTATGGTGGTCAAAAATTCCATTGCAAGCTGCGATTACCTTTAATCTTGCATGTGCTATAAAATAAAAAAATAAAATAAAACAAATCAAACTTGACTTTCTAATAGCACATCATATACCCTAGAGGGTCCTCTTTTAAATGATGATCCTCTAAATGAATAGATCATGAGGTCTATTGATCTATTGAGGATAGAGTTACACCTACCTTCCCTTCATATAAAAAGGGAAATTCTTTAAATCAAATTCGAAATGGTAGAGTCATACCACCTCAAATGACATTGAAAAGAAATGACAAATAAGTCATCCTGAAAATGTGATGTCTTGCCCATCTTAGAGAAGTGGCTTAGCAAAATCAAGCATTGAAATGCTTTGTTGAAAAAAAAAATGAAACAAAATAAAATAGAAATGAAAGTAAAGCAATACATTACATAATCATGTAATTTGCCATACTTAACTATAAGCGACTTCCTTATGTGGCATTCCACTATAAAAAGGTTCTAGGGTTATCTTCTCTGATGAAGATAGAATACTAAGAACATATTAGTATCTTAGCCAATGTGGTAAATCCCAAAGAAGAAAATCTCCAAAATATATGTTGAACCAGGTGCATCGGTCAACATCAAATATAAACATAAAAGTGAATTTATATAGACCCAATTCTAATCAGGCTTTGATAAGATGATGCCATATAAATTCAATCGATAAAAAAAAGGAGTTTTCGCTTCATGAAAATTCAATCTTGAAAACTCAACCTAGAAAAAGAACTTAGTCTCAATTACATTGTTGATTTAATAAAAAAATTCAACCATGAAAAAGAGCAACATAGGAATTCATGAAACATCTTTAAATGTTCTTGGATGGTCCTATCCAGCCCGAATACAAAAAAAAATAAAAAAAGAGTAAAAAAAGAAGAAAAATATTGATTATGGAAGGATGTTCATATTCATCCTAAAGTGTTGAGTCTTTAGGATATCATTCAGCTACTCCTAAACGACCTCACTAAATATTTGATTCCAAAAGAAAATTCTGATTTCAGAAGTGTAAAGTTTTCAAGGAAGTCATTATGCCAATTTTAAATGACTAACTCCACTAATTAATTTTGAATTCAGAAGCATAATATCTTTAGAAAGTCATTTTTACCAATCTCAAATGGCTTTACTAAATTTGTTGTTCCATGAAAAGATGAAAAAGAAATTGAAATGTTGGATCATATTATATGATTGTTGTCCTCACTTTTGGAGTGAGCTCTTAATCTCCTCATCTTAGATCTAAGATTATTTTAAACACTAAGAGTTTCTTAGTCATAAGACACTTCTAGTGAAGGTGAACACTTAACCTAAGCTTAGAGACTTAGAAGGGTTAATCATAGGATTAGGCTATGCCTTAGGGCTTAAGAAAATTACCTATCCTATAGCCTAAACTCAATCTAAATACACTTTCTCAAATCAAACCCAGATTCAATTCTCAAACTAAATCTCAATTTCAAATCCAAATCCAAATCCAAATCCAAATCCAAATTCAACTCTAAATGATTGAAACCCAAAATCAATTCAAATCAAAATCCTTCATAAACCCTATGATTTATCTTATGGATTTAGCCTTAACCAAATCCAAATAAATCCAAATTCAATTGATTTTCTCAAAGATTAATTCAACCCTTCGATCAATTTATCAAATTCAAACTCAAACTCAACTTCAAATCATGATCCAAACCTAAATCCAAATCAAATCAAATCCAAATCCAAACTCTGCCAATTTCATGGACTTAGCCACAAATCTCATCCGTCAAATTTAACTCAATTGATTTTCTCATAAATTAATCAATCCTTCAATCAGTACTTCAAGCCATACCAAAATCTATAATCAAATCAATCAAGCTAAGGTCAAACGTCACTTAACCCATTTGACTCAAAATATTCAAATAAGCTAAAAATCACTAAGTCCAAACAAAATCAAATTAAATCAAAATTAAACTAAATTAAATTGAATCAAAAATATGAAATCAATGCATAAACACAAATAGAATAAAAAAAATCAAGATGGGACACAAAATAGCAAATTGGTCATTTGACTTAGAGTTAACCCACGGGGGCTCCACTAAGTCAAAAGCCAATAATTTAAAATGTAATCAAATTGAGTCACTCCAAAGACTCAAAATCCTCAAATGAACATGTTTGAGTCCAAAACTAAACAAATTTAAATTTAATGAATATCCAAATGGGTTGATTTGGCCGCCTAACCCAAGTAGACCCAAATGGATCCTATTTCAAATTAAATTGAAAATTAATTCAAAGCAAACATCCAAAATCATTTAAAAATTATAATTAGATAAAATTTAGCCAACCATTGGGTTTAATTTAATATATTTCATCATTTAACTCAAATAAGTCCAATGTAGCCCATTAAGCCCAATTTGGGTCAAAATGGGCTTAAATCTAAATCTATATCAAATCAAGTGAGGTCAATTACTATAAATCATCTTAAACACATAATCGAGCAAAATTGATCATTTGAATCAATTAAGCCCAATAGAAATAAAAATATAATTAGCAAGCTAATCAAACTATAAAAATAAAAAAAATATCAATCATATAACAAAAAAAAAAATCAACATTGTAATTGTATAATTAAAATAGAAATATAATTAAATTTGAACATCAAATATAAAATTGATTAAAATTAAATCAAAATAATTAACTACTAAATAAATAATAAATATATAATTTGAATAATCACTAATTATAATATATATAATTTATAAACTTTAGTTAAATTAAAACTATAAAATCAAAGTTATTAAAAATTGGGAAGATTTATAAATTATAAAAAAAGAATAAGTCAAAAAATAATAATAATAATAAAATCCATTTTTAGTCACGTGAAACTTTTATATATATATATATATTGTTAAGTGCTGGAAAACCAGTTGCGGTAGAGTAAAAGTTTTGCCTTGGTTGGAAAATCCAAAGACACTAGTATTTAAAGAGTGAATAATAAAACTCCAAAATTTTTTACGTGAAAAATCTCGAAAGAGGGAAAAATCACGGCAAAAGCTTCCACTATGTATCATTTAAGAGTACAAATCTTCCGATCGGATTACAGAATATGAGGAAGGACAACAATTCTTAGTAATAGACAATGTTGACGATGATGTTGACGATGAAGTTGTCGACGAAGTTGACGACAAAGTTGATGACAATGTTGACGATGAAGTTGATGCCAAAGTTGACGACGAAGTTGACGACAATGTTGACGACGAAGTTGACGCCAAAGTTGATGACGAAGTTGACGACGGCGAGAATCAACGGTGGCGGCGGCGATGGTTGATGGCCGAGTGGAGCGATTGTGCTTGGAGGATCTTTAGAGCTCTCTCTCTCTTGCTTTGCCTCCCTTCCTTCACTTGGCCCCCTCATATGAGGAATGAAATTTATAGATTGAAGATAGGCGTCTACGTAAATACATGCAAAATTCGAACCACTCCTCTCCATCGGACGGCTCATGATGATTCCCTTGATCATATGATGTATTTTGTGTATTTGAATGCTCAAATGAAGTTAAATAAGATCTTTGGCTTGTTGAATCGTAGGCTTTCGATTTGACTATAAACACTCATATTTGAGAGCTATTTAGGAATTTAAGCGATATCCCAAAGTTTTCGATGATATTTTAAGTGCTTGATCTCGACCGGTTTAATTTCGTCGACTTGCTTTTCGGCATCAAGATTAGAGTGCTTGGAATTTTGAGGAGAGTCATATTGCTATTTTTGGATGATATTATCTCAATCAAAAATATATGTGAATACTTCAAAATAGTAAATTCTTGAAATCTGCGGGTCCATTAACCACATATTTTGAGAGAGCAGTTTTCATGTAAGATTATAACTACGAAGGCGATCTGACAAATGTGTAGGTATCTTGTAGTGCGAATTTTGGTTCTGGGACCCATCAGGGGTAGAACGGGGTATGAGAGCGGAGCCTGTTCGCGTGCGTCAGGCGTAAGCCATGGGCGGCCATGGGTCCCTCGTAACGCCATGAAGGATCTGAAGCGGTCAGGAATCGCGGCGATGGGCGCGGAGTCAGCGGAATGAAAGCGGCTATGTCAGCGGCGAAATCAGCGGCAGGCGTTTCACCGATCGTCTTGGGGTCAATGCGTAGCAGCGCGGTCAGCAGTTCTTGTTGAGCGTCGTTCGCAATGAAGCGTCTGGAGAGCCAGCGTGCCAGTCTGGCGCGTGACAGCCCAGATAATACCCGTTTTGACGGTTTGACGGTTCAGTTTTAGGCGATTTTACCTTTGCCCAAAGGGGTCTATAAAACCCAGGGCAAGGCACCTTCTCTTCTTCTTGAGAGAAGGTCGTTTGGAAGCGATCAGGCGTTGTTGTTCGATTTTCCCTCGAAAAGTCAGCCTTAATGTGGACTCGGGTTTGGAAGCGATCAAGACACGGTACTTACGTCATTGTTTGGTTTTCCCTCGAAAAGCGTCAAACTCGTCGGCCAGGTTTGCGTCGGTGGTCGCAAAATCGATAAGTTTGAAGAGCCCCTGCGTCGGCCAACGTGGTTTGCGTCGAAGTGCGGTAACGACCTAATTCGGCGCGGTCTCGCAATTCGTTAGTCAGCTGTGTTTTCGTTGAGAGATAGCCGGAAACGGTAGCAGTAACCGAAAAGCGATAATTCAGCGGTGGCGAGCGCAATTGTCAGCGTAATGCCAGCATAATGATGGCAGCGATAATGCGGCAGTTGGTTGGCGGCCGAGCAGCGATGGCGGCCGCGGCAGCGGCGATGGTTGGCGATGGCGGCCGACATCTGGTAATAGCGAGGTAGCGATATGATAACCGGCGAGTACTCGCGATAGTCGATGCGGTGGCAGCAAAGTAATCAGCGGTAACCGATGAATAGTTAGCCAGCTGTCAGCAAGTATTCAACAAATGGTTGTAGCGGTAATAAAATAAATGGTCAGCAGCAATTAACAATTCTGGCAGTTAGCGGCCGGCAAGAGTGGTCAGCAGCAACAGCCAGCAGTAGTCAGCAGTGGCAGCTAACGTCAGTAGTAGCGAACCGGTAGCGATAGTGACCGAGAGTTAAACATTATCAGCCGATGACCGTAGCCGCAGCGGTGTCAGCAGCGATAGCCGGCAATGATAGTAATAGCAAAACGAGGTTATCAGTAAAGCGTAGCGGCAGTCGTCAGTGGCGCCAGCGTCAGTAATCAGCGAATAGCCGGCAACGATAGTGGTAATAATGAAGATGCCGGCAGCGATAGTAGTTAGCGGTAGTGGCCGGCGGCAGTAGTCAGCGTTAAGGCTGAGTGGTTAGCAGCAGTGGTAAGCAGCAATGGCAGCAATAGCCGATAGTGGTAGCAAGCGTCGTATCAGCGGTAGCCGGCAGCGATAGTGAACACAGTCCAGTTGGAAAGCAGGCATTACGTCCAGCGAGTAATATGCGGTTAATCTTATGGCGAGGTAGTCCAGATCTGCTGATGCGATTAAATGCCGGCCGCGATCAACCATTGTTCAGCTCAGCGGACTATAACGCACGCCCCGAGTATCAGTTACCTTAGTCAAGCCCGGTGGAAGGCCCGTTACCCTGAATTCCGATTCCGTCGGTGAACAATTAGGTTAAGTTGATAAGAGTCAAGCGGCGGCGTGATTTTGTGCCCAGCGATAATGTGTACCTTGAATCAAGCAGCAACAATAGTTATGGACACGTAGAATATGTGGCCCAGTCATGAATCCCGGCGGTTTGATTAGTTTGCGAATAGCGCCGCTTCGTGAAGAGAGATCTTTAATCAGCAGCAAATTTTGTTTAGTTTTCTGAAAAGTGCTGGACAATCCGATACGATGACTTTTATGCTGAGTAAGAAAGAAGGGCGTCGTTTGATCAGATTAAGCGAGATAATCCGAATTTGTTTAACCAAGTACGATAGTGTCACCAATATGCGGAGATCGACGAAGAGGTTGAGGCCTGTTATGATCGAATGTCGTAGTTGAGATCAGCGCAAATCCATTGACGGGTTTAAGCAAAAAATCTTAAGTCGAGTATTTGCGATAGTCCGGCCGGCATTGTTGAGTCAGATGATAATGTGACAACGCAGATGTGGTGCGCGATTCGTAGCCCGATGTGCAGAGCGGTCGGCTTTATAATGAGATCTTTGACTATCGAGGTTGTTTATCGAGTGTATTCGATGGCGCTTTTATGTGGAAGAGGTTGAATTGAATCCGTTGAGGATTTTTTATAGGTTGTTTGTCGAGTGTGACTTGATGGCGTTAACTTGTGGAAGAGATTATGAAATCGAGGATTTTGACCCCATCCGAGGTTGTTTTATCGAGTGTTACGATGGCGTTAACTTTGTATGGAAGAGGTCGAATCCGAGGATTTTGAATCAGGTTTATTCAGTGTGTTACGATGGTTTTATAATGGAAGAGGTTGAATTAGAATCCGGCGAGATTTTTGACCCATCGGTTGTTTGTCAAAGTGTTACGATGGCGTTAACACATGGAAGAGGTTGATTGAATCCGAGGATTTTGACCTATCGAGGTTGTTTGTCGAGTGTTACGATGGCGTTAACTTGTATGGAAGAGGTCGAATTGAATTGACCCATCGGTTGTTTTGTATTTCGATGGCTTTGTATGGAAGAATATTGAATCCACGAGGATTTTGACCCATCGAGTTGTTTGTCGAGTGTTACGATGTGTATATGGAAGAGGTTGAATTGAAACCGGCGAAATTTTTGACCTATCGAGGTTGTTTGTCGGTGTTGCAGATGGCGTTAACTATGGAAGAATTGAATTAGTCCTAAGGATTTTGACCCGTCCTTGTTTGTCGAGTAATTTTGACCGTCGTCGGTTGTTTGTCGATGTTGCGTTAACTGTATGGAAGAGGTCTGAAGTCCACCAATGACCTTTGACTTATCTAGGTTGTTTGTCGAGTGTTGCGATGGCGTTAACTTTGTATGGAAGAGGTTAGTAGTCCGAACCTTTGACTATCTAGGTTGTTTGTCGAGTGTTGCAGATAAAATTAACTATGGAAGAGGTCGAATTAAAACATCCATTTGTGGTTGTAGCCAAAGTTGCTCCTTAATCTTGGTCTCGTTTTTCCATGAGTATGAGTAGAAAAACATAATTTGCAAAGCTATATCTCTTCTCAATGTTGAAATATCCTCCAACTTTGACTTGTTTCTTGGGATGAAAATCGATTAGATGCTTAACATGGGTGATCTTCGAGATTAGAGTTGCCCCAGGTTTCAGGAAGGAACAAAGTTTGATGAATCTTCATTCTTTGCTCTTTAAAAGCTTGAAATGCTCCACCTCGATGGTGGTTTTGATCTTGTTGAAAACTTGATCGTCATACAAGATGAAATAATGGGAATCAGATTTCCCGAGCGTAAAGCATTGCGTGCTAGAAAACCGATTCGGTAGAGTAAAGATTTCCTTAGCTTCGTTGGGAAATCCAAAGACACGTATTTAAAGAGTGAATAATAAAACTAAAATTTTACGTGAAAATCTCAAAAGAAAATCAAAAAAAAGCTTCCACATATCATTTGAGTACAAAATCTTCCGATACGGATTACGAGAATGATATGAGGAAGGGACAACGATTCTAGTAATAGACAATGACGATGATGCGGCGACGAAGTTGTCGGCGAAGTTGCGGCGGTTGGCACGTGAGCGACAATGTTGGCAACAATGTTGGATGTTGACGCCAAAGTTGCGGCAAAGTTGGCGAATGTTGATACGAAGTTGACCCAAAGTTGCGACGTTGCGATGGCGAGAATCAGCGGTGGCGATGGCGGCGGGCGGTGGTTGATGTCAGTGGAGCGATTGTGCTTGGAGGATCTTTAGAGCTCTCTCCTCTCTTGCTTGCCTCCCTTCTCCTTCTTGGCCATATGAGGAATGAGGGCTATTTATAGATTGGAGGAGTGGCGTCTTTGTAAATACATGCAAAATCCGAACCACTCCTCTCCATCGGACGGCTCATGATGATTCCCTTGATCATATAATGTATTTTGTGCATTTGAATGCTCAAATGAAGTCGGAATTACAAGATCTTTGGCTTGTTGGAACCGGCTCGTCGAGACACTCGATTTGACTATAAACACTTCATATTTGAGAGCTATTTAGGGATTTAACTGATATCCTAAAGTTTTCAAGGATATTTTAAGTGTTTGATCTCGACCAGTTTTAATTTCTGATTAGCTTGCTTTCGGCATCAAGATTCGTGCTTCGACTAGAGGAATTTTCATGGTCATATATATATATATATATTTTTATTTATTTATTTATCAAGCATATATGCTACGTGCTGCCGTTCTCAAGCAAAAGCATTAAGTATTTTTTTTATTTCACGTGAATCTCAAACAAATCTTTTTTCATTTTTTTTATTCAAATGAAAATGTGGTCTCCCGCTTAAAAAAAAGAAAAAAAAATCTTATCTTACCCCTTGGAGCACGTGGTCTCTCTCTCTCTCACATCCAATCCGCCAGCTTGTTCTGCTTTGACCTAAAACTAGTTCTACCCTTCTCTAAAACCCCACCAACAAAAAGCCTTAGGGCAAAATTTTAAAATAGGCATAATCCTAATCGTAATTAGCAGTTTAGGTATGAAGAAATTTTTTTTAAGAAAATAGGCCTAGTAGTCCATACAACGGATGATGGCGTACGCGTGGAGACGTCGGCGCCGTCGTCTAAAAAACGACCGGTCTTGGATAAACCAGTCGTCCATCTAACGGACGACTGGCTCGATTTATATATTTTTTTTTAAAAAATTGTTTTGCAGTTATCATATTTTGTGCATATTAGAGTCACACGGTGTCGGAATTGAGCGAACTTTGTATCGTTGGAATCTTAACAAAATTTTCTACAACTTTTATGTTGTTTGAAATTTATGATTGCGGCTTGATGCGCAGCAGATTTTGCAAATACCGAAGCTACTGAACTAAAATTGAGAGAATCATTATTTTGCGTGTCGGTCATCGATGTTGGAATTGAGTAAAATTTATATCGTTAGAATTATAACAAAATTGTTTACAACTTTTATGTTGGTTGAAATTTATGATTGAGGCTCGATGCATAGCAGATTTTGCAAATGTAAACAGCTGAGTTTGGCTGCTTGGATGATTTATTTAAAAGATTTGAATGTATTATATGATAAGCAACAATCTCGTATTTTTACAAATGACATATAGAAGCTTTGATAAGTGGATTCATCAAAAAAATTCTTAAGAGGTTCATTTCCTCTTAAACCAATAATTATAATATTTAATCACCTCACTATTTTTTATTCAATTCTCATTTTGTCAGAAACATTTTAGATAAACAACATACAAATTAACAAATTTGTGTGTGGCACAACAATGAATCTCTTCAATTGAAATATATGCGACAACTACATGCCCACATAACTAGAGTCCAAAATACATGCTACTCATAATGAGCTGATATTTGAGATTAGTTGATTTTCCTCCCAATTTCTTATAAAAACAGTCAGTTAGAACCTTAAATATCATGTACAAGTCCCATCAACAAGTTGTAGTGAAATCCTAATGATCGCATGTATCACAGGCATCTTATAAAAACAGTCACTTTCAGTAAAGTACAACAAAATGTAATCCCGTATGGATAGAAGGATAATAACATACTATCTCACGATGCCTACGATGCGGTATCGCATCACTACCGTGTGTAATGGGCGGTGGTCATTGGTGGGTCTCGAAGGCGATGCACCGGTCTCGTCGGTTTAGCTCGGATGGTTGTTGCGGTAATCGAGGTGTGTAACACTTATATCGAAGGCGAGGAAAACCATGATACAGTCCATATGGGGGTGTCATATGGAAGGAGGGAGGCCCATACGTAAGAGGAATTGATTGCTGCCAAGGGTGCATCTGTGACCACATAGCTCCCTGGTATGAATATTGTGGTGGCTGTGTGAATGTGTATATAGATGGTCCGACCACTAGTAGAGATGATGGAGCAATATCCATCACCCATTCATCCCACCACGATGAAGTACACGGAATGCTTGTCCCTGCGGCTATCGAATATACATATTTAAGTGCAAGTCCCCTGCCAACCCTCATACTCATTGATTGATTCAATCTCGTTCCTCCTCCCTCCCAAAATAGTCGAATATATCCCATTATTGATATGTGCTTTGTGTGTAACTCGAATTATGATGTTATTAGTAAAAAAATTTATTACTACAGTTAAGAAATGCTGGCTTACCATGAGTCGATCTCTAGGAGCTCGAGGGTAATACGTGAAAGGGGGTGCCTTTAGCATATATAGTGAAGCCCAAGACCGATACCATCTCATGTATCGATTAATGGTGCACCCGACTCGGGAAGAGTCTACCACCACAACTAACTCCGTCGCTCTCCCACTCGCAATATATGCGGTGGTCGACCCAGTCCATCTCGACCATCCACTGCATCGAAGAAGAATCTGGTGCAACCTCAATCGTAGGTGGAAGGAAGGCGCTGAGCACCACGTCGGAAGGTGCCACTCAACTCATTTCCAATCGGGGTACTCTAGCGCCATATGTGATCCCCATGTAAGCATATATCTGCATGCGTCCCATCAACTCCATGGCTCCTAGATCACTGTGTTGTTTGAGATGAATATTAGGGTTCTTATCTACATCACAAAAGTTGGCCCAAAAAATGCACTTACAAAAAAATATACTCTGTAGGCCATCTAGCTCATCTCGGTAATATGGTGGCGTCACCTCTCGGACAAACCCTCTCTGACAGATCTAAGTAAGAATCCTTATAATATCATACCCCGAGTGGCAAAAGCTGTGCGTGCGCGCCCATTCAACTCGGATGTGATATGAGGGATCGAATCGTGGTAGGCATTATGCTCAGATGTGCTCTTATCATAAAGAAATGATCGCCAGATCGCTAAACATTCCACCCAATAATAGTGCCGCCTATCGTGACACCGGGATCATAGCAACATCCTGCAGTGTGACCGTCATCTCGCCAATGGGCAAATGGAATGAATTTGTCTGAGAAGACCACCGTTCCACGAATGCTGTGAGAAGGTGGTGATCTATGCGAATGTACTGCATCTGGGACACACAATCCAATCCAACTGTCCATAAGGCGGTCATGAATCTAGGACAGTTCACTGGCCACTCTTTGAATATAAGCACATGAGATGACAAATCCAGAACAGAAACCTACACAGTATGAAATTATAGTTCAGTAAACCAACAATATAAGAAAAATCCATACACACGCCTTTGGCTTACAATTCATATCGTCGATGTGTTGCTCTACCAATGAGTGCCGCTTATAAGGTGAACTTCTGGCGCGGTCCGTAGTCCACTACGCCTCCTTCAGACGCTTCGCCTCGCGTATGGGCGAGCACCTTTTTCGGCACACATCCTACCTACAATGAAGACAAATCAATTAAATTCAAACTAATTAACATGAAAGTTTGGCTAATATAAAGATAGATTCGGTGCTTGAGGGGAAATATTTGTGCTAATATATAGTAAAAAAGTTTCCTATTTATAGTTAGTGGACTATATTTATCTCTTTATCTTACTAAACATTGTATTCAGTCCCCTTGTATAAAAAAGGAATCCCCTACTAAATAGGACACTCAATTTACTTTTTCCTCTATAGAAATAATTAAAGTGTGTAAATAGCCCCCATTGTGATCACCCAACAAAAGTAAACACGCCAACAGTATAAAAGAGCAGCTAAAATTTCTTTAACACAAACTCATAATTTAATATACTCATCCAAAGCCAGTCAAACAGAAACAAAATAGTGAAAGAAGTAGGTTTCTCCCAGTAAATAGGTTCACCATCCATAATGAAAACAACAAGACAAAAAAATTAATTTATCGTCACTAACAATATGAATAAGATAATTTTAGTTTGAAAATAAAGATCACAAAAGTGTGACCCCTAGGTTGTTTTCAGTTATAACAATAGCTAGGATGGCGATTGAAAAGAAAAAAAGAAATCAAATAATTTATATATGAAGATATCGATTTACATGGGGAAGTCATCTAATTTATATAGTAGTGGCAAGCACTAAAATATCTAAAGCATTTAAAACAAAGCATGAATTAAACGGACAAAAGTATAAAAAATAATTTTTAAGTGCCAGGCATGCAAGGACAGTTTGATGAGAAATATATACAAATGAACCATTCCAAGAAAATTTAAAGAAAAAAAAAACAAATCCCTTGATTTCTTTCACCTAAAAGATAAATCGAATGATAAAATGAATGAAAGTAATAAAAGTATGTCATCATTTACTGATTTCTACTAACTAAAGTGACCAAGATTTATGGAAGCTAAAACTGGCTGGGGTACAAATCAATCCAAAATTATGTACAAACTGTCCATATCCTTGCCTAAAATAAAAAATAAGTCCAATTCGGCGCTTTCGACCAACAGGAGAGTCGTAGAGAATTTTTTCGGTTCCGATGAAATTTTCTTCCATACCGCTTGACACCATACGCAAATTACGGCCATGCCGCATTTTCTGCACAGCGCAGAAAATGCGGAACGCGGAAATCTGTTGCGGGCGTAATGGCGCTACAACAACAAGAGAGTCGTAGAGAATTTGGTTTCGTTCAGAAGATATAAATTCGCCCATTCGACACCGTTTGACACCGACCGAATGCGGCCGCGACGATTTTCGCAGCTGAGAAAATGCGCAACGACGAATGCACGTCTCGGGCGCTTTCGACCAACAGGAGAGTCGTAGAGAATTTGGTTCCAGTTCTATCGATATAAATTTCGCTCCATTACGACACCGTTTGACACCGGTACGCGCAAATTACGCCGGCTGCGTCATGCATTTTCTGCACAGCGCAGTAGGTCAGAACGCTGAATTGCCACGTTAGTAAAGATGACTGGAGAGAGTCATAGAGAATTTGTCTCCGTTCTTACGAGCTGACATAATCCGCTGACACCGTACGCCGCGAAATTACCGTGTACCGTGTCAAACGGTGTCGGAATGGAGCCAAATTTATATCGCCGAACGAAACTAAATTCTCTTACCACTCTCCGTTGGTCTAAAGCACCGATCGCGTCTCGACGTGCAGCAGATTTCGCGCATTCACGCATGAAACCTGCCTAAAAATATGGGACCTGCCTCAAAATCAAAGCCAACTCACAAACTAGTACATAAAGAAAAGAGTGTCAGTAAGAACATAAAAGAAGCTATATCAACAACTTAGTTAATATTCAGCAAAGCAACCTTAGCAATAAAGCTTTTAGATAACACTATCCTTTATAGAAACAGATGAACAGATGACTTCTAAATTCTTCAAAGACTAGAGAACAAAAAAGATAATCATTATGTAAAGCAGAAAAAATAATCTCTTTTTTTACTCTAATAATTGTTTTATGCTAATTAACAAAAAATGAAAGTGACTTTAAAAAATGAAAACGAGTTTCAATATTAGAATCTCACATCTTCTTCTTCTTTTACAAATATTAGAATGTTACTCTCATTCACTTTATACAAAACATTCATTAGCACTCTCTAAACTTTATCCATAATGCACGATTAGCTTACACACGCTAGCTCATGCATGTTGCTCTATTATGACCACTATTTTACATACACTACAAATTCTATTACTTGTGGTATTTACATCCATGGTATTTCAATCTGCTTAAACGTCGACTGACTTCCTCTTAATATCTGGGGTATACTGGAAGTTCCCAACAGTGATGTGTTCTCGCCACTCATCACGATCAGGGATGACATGAAACGCTCAGGTTTTGCAGTAGTCCAAGGTGTAGTAGTCGATATGCACGAACGTTTATATGCCGCCTAACATAAAATGACGTGAGGATATGGCATGTGATAAGCTTATCATCGCAGATGTACATCTACATATGATTCTCATACTCTACCTTGTATGTTCTGTTGTCGGCATCAAAACTTGGTACTCATTGTTGTTAATTTATGCTCAGAAATCTCCTTGCCTCATGTTCACTACCCGCAAAGTTGTCCCGGGAGAGAGAACATGGAGTCGCTCGTTCACGGTGATGTTGCGAAGTCTAGGCGTTTCATGAACGCGAACTATGTTATAATATATTGCAAAGACCAAGGTTCAATTAGAAGCCACGCTCTTAAGTAAATCAAGAGGCATTCTGTAGTCATAGTGCCATACCTGTACCCATCATCATGGGTCAGAGACCACTGATGTACATCCCTTGCTACGAGCCAATCGTAGGCCACCTGTCTGATGTTCTTGATATTAGTCATACATCTTTTAAAAATGCGTATATCATCGGCATTACCTGCCACATATATTTTTTGGCATATGAACTCAACGTCTCTGACTCCAAGTTGTCTAACTATTTTCTTAAAGTTCTCTCTCAAATGTCTCAGGCAAAAGCGATGTGTAACCCATGGTAATATCTCCCAGCTCGCACCAACCCCGCGGCCGTAAAATGATGCACAAATCACCTCTTGTACGATCAATGGAACTAAGTTTTGAGTGTCCAGATAAACCAAGACCACGACTCAATACTTTCGATTCTACCACCAAGCTGGAAAATAAAAACCATTGTTAGCATCAATTTCAACTGCAGTGAGTAGAGCCCACCTATACTTACCTTGGAGGAAAGTCCCATCCGGACATAAAACTGGACGACAGTAATGCCAACCAGTAATTGAAGGCTCAAAGGACCAGAATAATCATTAAAATCGGTATGACTCGATGATCGCATCAGACCGATCCGACATTGCCGAGTAAATAGCACATGAATCTCTCAACGATCGGTAAGATTCCTCCCAACTTCCGAAAATAACCTTGCCTTTGCGCATCCCAAGCTTTCATGTACACACTCAGATGTTAAATTTTGACTCAATACAACCACAATCTCTCTGGGCTTTAAATCCAGATGACGCCTAATTGCAGGTTGAATGAAATAACCGAAATCGTATATCGCTATGTCCCACGAGGACTGAATGACTACATGTATGTCGTGCGCCTATGCTGCCAATTCTCCATGCACCCCCCAATCTCTTATTTGAACTTGCATGTAAGCGCCACATGCAAGGTGTAGCCTGGTTCGCATATTGAGTGCACAATATGGTGAACTTGGATTTGTTTGAGGCGATCACGTAGTCGACGTTGTTAATGATAGACTAACCCTGAACCGCAAACAACAGGTGCTTCTTATCAAGAAAACACATACCTTCTAGCAGTTCATTAGGAATGCAACTTTCAAGTACAAAAGTTGACTCATGAAGGTCAGATGTAGGCTCTTCATCCATTCTCTATTTGTTTGACGCATGTAGCATATACTTTCTGTTAGGCGATTAAGTGCTCCTCTTGGCTTGTTCCTGGCGAGTAGTCTAATAAGCTCTCTGCTTGTTAGATGGATGTTGCCCTTAAAAGGCTCATCTGCATCACTATCACCCCCCTCGTCATCATTGGTACTTGTTGCATAAGGCATAGTTTCATACCCATCACCTACGTCACCCTCAGCATCACCCTAAGCGAGAACTTGTACTACATTAGCGACACGTGAGCCGCAGCTATGCGCTTCTTGGCGGTTTCATGCAAATCAAGTGTGATGAATTCATCGATTGAAAGCCGTGATGCTCCTCATTAATGACAACATCTCTTTCCTCACAATTTAACTCCTGAACTTCAACATAAATTACTACAGTTGCATGACTGCGTTGATGCAGATTCATATACTTCGTCATCAATAATATGTGTAGCGATAAATCCAGCACCAATAGGAAACCGACCTATAAGATTAACACATGATTTTGCATGGTCCAACTTCAATGATCTTATGATTTGCTTTTGTAACCCCAGCAAGTTAGTCCTTCGTGGGATCTGAATTGGTCAATTTTTTCCACCAATATAGGTCGGAAAGAAATTATCAACAACATTCAGTTCGCCATCATAATAAAGAATTATGCAGACAGTTTCTGAACTCATATTCAACTAACAACAACTCCAACCAGCAAGAATCCTTCCTCTCCCCTGTTTGCAGGAGAAAAATATTTCAAGATATAATACAATTGCACATTGTAATTGGAGATATTTCGTGAACTCATAAAGGACAAAGAGAGAGTAGATTCTAATCATAGTTTTCATAAAGATGAATACTATCGTACAACGGAATTGCACCAAAATCATATTGGCAGAGACATATGGCTATCTCACATAGCTCCCAAATCACCAAACGGAGTTACACCAAAATCACTAAGAAGAATCGCATCTCATTAATCCATGGCTAGATGAATGAACATTTGCAAACAATAAACAAATAATTTCATAACTAGATGAATGTTTTATAGCCTACACACTACAAAAGTCAAAACAACTATTATATCCTTCAAAAATGCCTAAACACTACAAAAGTCAAAACACCAACTCTATAACTAACATAATGCTTACGTTCCTCTCAATAATATTGATTTTCTAGTTGTCTTTTACTATGAGATTTAACCATCAAAATTTATAGAAGTTACTTATCAACGTCTCTTGATACAATACATTCAAATTCATAAATTTTTCTTTGCTAAATTTAAACATTGTTGAAGGTTTTGCTTCTTTTTTAAAAAAAACATCTGTTTATTTTGATTGATTTTCATAATGATGGCTAACATGGATGTTTGTCAAAGATACTTTAGCCCACTTTTAGCAAGATCATGAGTAGGTTCAAATTTTTGAAATTTTGCCTTATCTCTTGTTCTTACCATAAAGCATATGTTATGTGAAAACCTTTTAGAAGCCACACCAAGTAGAATAGTTTTGTTGAACTTACAATTAGCAATGAATTGCATTACTTGTGAAACTGAAACAAATAAAGTTTTGGTGAAATCATACAAATTAATGTTAGGAGTATTAAAATCTAGAGCTCGAGTCATTGCTAATTTAAATTTGAGCTTAAGCTTGATTAATTTATAAAATATGAGGTGAAGCTTAATTTAATGAGTTTGAGTGAACTTGAACCAGCTTATTTATTATGAAAGAGATAATATTTTTCTAATTCAAATGCCTATTATAATAAAATGATAAAAATAATGATAAATTAAAGAAGAAATAATAATAAAATAACTAAGATAAGTAAGATAATTTTTAATTACTTTGTATTTAAATGTTTGAATCTTAATATATTCTTAAGCGATGTTAAATGTGAATTTTTTTAAAAATTAATTTGTTCTTGAGTTAATGAGTCGAATCAAAGTTAGTTTAAATTTGACTCAATAGCTCATTAAACTAGACTCAAACGTCATTTATCGAGTCAAATTTGAGCAACTTAAAAATCTATTTCACTATTTGAAAGCAAAAAAAGAAGAAGATCACATATATAAATATTTAAGTGATGGAAATAAGCAAAATCAGGCACTACAGAGCAAGATCTATCACAAATTAAGCATTCAGGAAAAAAATTATCTTAATCGGCACACGAACGAAAAAATAACCCGTTTCCGGCAATGGCGCACTCGACGGACGGTGGGGAGCTCTCCCTTGTGGCTACCTCCCGGCGGCGTGCTTGATTCTTTGAAATCTGGTGGAGCGGAGGAGCCGGGAGAAAAAACAAAGGAAATCGCGATCTTAGCTTACAGTTTGTTTGCCTGAAATAGGGACGGCGGTGAGCTCTTCCTTGGCCGGCAACGACCTCCCCTTGTCCGGCGGTGTGCTTCGGTTGCTGAAATCCGCGAACGGGCGAAGCAGGGAGCGACGGAAGAGGAAAGGAAAGTAGATCGCCACACGGGTTTTGCCTATTTGGGGCGTACCGTCGTCAACGACGGGCTTATCCAAACTAGTAGTCCGTTTGGACGACGATTGGCGCCGATGTACCTCCACGTTGCTGATGTAATATACGATTGGCGACATGGCCACGTTAGCTAGGTCGTCCGTTAATGGACGGCTATTTTCTTAATTTTTTTTTTTTAAATAAATAATTACGATTAGGATTGTACCTATTTTAAAAATTTGCCCAAAACCTTATAGCTAGTAGAACGAACCATCAGAAGGACTGGCTATGGAATGAGGAGAACAAATTCTTCTTCTGCTAATTTAGATTATTATTGTTTTCAGATGAAGAAGATGAGCTAGATAAGCATAAGAAGCGCTTCAACATCCTAAAGTCTTCTCCTTTCCCAACTTTCTTTCTCATATCGATCTCTTATTGGCTTCTCCGTGGATTCGATCATCGCTTCATCACACGGCCACCATCTTCCTCCACCTTTCCACACCCGTGATTTCCACCATCAGCTCCACCACCTTTCTCTCCAACTGCTCCAACAACCCAAATAAGACGCCGATAACTTAATCCTCCACCGCGGCAAGAAACGTGATAACGTGGACGAAGATAGTTCCAACAACCTTAACGGCGGTAAAGAAATAGTTCAAGGAAACGGCAGCGACGGCGATATGATGCACCGCCCTCGCGGTCGCCCTGCTGGATCTAAGAATATGCTGAAGCCCTTGTTATCACATGATTCAACAGCAAGCTAACTAATCCAAGCACTGTCGATTTTGTTCCAGATCGAAGCCGGCGAAGCCATCGTAGTGGTGACGAAGAGCTTCTCTATTAGAGAATACACGGAGAGGATGAGGCATCAACTTACGCAGATGCTGGCCGTTCGATGACAGAAATGAGGCTAGACGTCTGATGCGGTCGATCTTGGTCTGGAAGTTCAAGTGGTGGTGCGACGAGCTTGATTCCGCTAGATCTACGGTCATATTCGAGGATGAGGACGATCCAAGCAAAGATGCGACCATGGTGGCAATTTCGGAAGGAGATGATATTCTGCCGACGGCTATGGAGCCATCCGCGGCCCCGACAATGGGTGAGGAAGGAAGGCGGATTGCAAATAAGGGAAAGCAAAGAATGCCTAAAAAAAGATCCATTGTAGAGCTCTTTACTGTTGCGCCATTGATTGCAGGTACAACTGATGACGACGAGGCTAATAGTGAGCCTGAGCAGGAAGAGAAGGGAAGAGGGCTCCGATGGGAGAAAATATTATGTGATGGGAGAAAATATTATGTGCGTTTATGTCGGGATATCAATCACTATGCAACATCTATCCAATATAAAAATATGATATTTTTTACTTAAAACTTGATGGCGCTTAACAATGCCGTTTACGTAACGAGCCGGATTAAAACACGGAGAAATGTTGAATATCGGGAGAAATTTAAAGAAATATATAAATAGTTAGGCGTGATATATATTTTTTTGAGACAATGGTAGAGAAAGCGAAAATCTCATTTTATTTTGGAAAGAAGCTGTGAAGATGGAGAATAATTTGAAGTTGTGGCGATGATATTCATTAATTTAGCGGATGATGTATTAAATAAAAATATATCAGTAAATTTTCTAAACTGTTTTATATGTATAATTTTATTTAGGGTTTATTAGTAATATTCTTTGAAATTCTTTTATTTAATGTATATTTTCTATACTGTTAGGAGTTCTTTTAGGAACTCTTTTGTATGTGTATTCTCTGTATTCTCATGAGAGTACAACCCATTTTATCTTTTTTCAGATTTTTGATCCTGTTTGGATATAATATGTTTAGTAGATGACATTACAAGTTGTTTGGATTGATTAATTTTAGAGGCGATTGTGTACTCTATACTCTTATGAGAGTCATATTTTCTCAATTTTGTTAGATTTTGGTTTGTTTGGAGAGAATATATTTAATAGATTATTAGAAGTAATTTGGAGGCTGATTGGTTGATTTTTAGGAGTGTTTTGTATCTGTATTATTTGTACTCTTATGAAAGTACAATCCATTTTCTCATTTTTTCAGCTTTTTTGGCATGTTTGGAGAGAATATGTTTAATAAATTCCATTAGAAGTAATTTGGAGGCTGATTGGTTAGTTTTGGGGGGTAGATTTGTATACTCTTTGTACTCTCATGAGTACAACACTCCTTTTTTCACATTTTTTGGGTTTGGAGAGAATATGTTTAATAGATTCCATTAGAAATTTGGAGGCTAATTAGTTAATTTGGGCATATTTATATGTACTGTACTCTCATGAGAGTACACCCCATTTCTCATTTTTTTAGATTTTTTGATTTTAGAGAGAATATGTTTAATAGATTCTATTAGAAGTAATTTGGAGACTGTTTGGTTGATTTTAGGGGCAGATTTGTATTTGTACTCTCTGTACTCTCATGAGAGTACACCCCATATTCTCATTTTTTTTCTAGATTTTTTGGTGTTTGGAGAATATGTTTAATAGAATTCCAAAGCAATTTGGAGGGATTGGTTGATTTTGGTTGCATGTGTACTCTATCTCTCATGAGAATATATACCCATTTTCTCATTTTTTTTTTTAGTTTTTGGCTTTGGAGAATATATTTAATAGATTCCATTAGAAGTAATTTGGAGGCGATTGGTTAGTTTTGGGTATTTTGATATGTATCTGCTCTCATGAGTACCCCATTTTCTCATTTTTTTCTTTTTTTGGTGTTTGGAGAATATGTTTAATAAATTATTAAATAATTTGGAGGTTGATTGGTTGGTTTGGGATATTTTATATCACTCTCATGAGAGTATACCATTTTCTTATTTTTCATTTTGGCTGTTTGGAGATATATTTAATGATTTCATTGTAATTTAGTGATTGGTTAGTTTTGGAGATAGATTTGCATGTGTACTCTCTGTACTCTTATGAGAGTATAAACTATTTTCACATTTTGGAGCTATTTTGCATGTGACATTTGTGTTTGAGCAGGTGAATGAGATAAATGACCGATATGATGATGAAGCTGTTATGTCTAATGACCCAAATATTGAAACTCCTTGCATTCCTGATGAAAAGGAGGTGTATGCAGTGTGATTATGCACATCAAACTGGGTTCAGTGTTAGGAAGGATCATACTAGTTATTGGCCAAACTCCAAGAAATTAAAATCAAATGATTTTTTTATGTGCAAAAGCAGGTAGAAAGAAAGGTGTCAATCTAAAATGCTCAGTCAAATTCCCAAAAACAGATATAAGGAGTGATTGTCCAACCATGATTAGATTTTCTATTGATTTAGATGAGAGTTGGAAGGTTAAAATATATAGAAAGTCATAATCATTCATTGGTAAAAAAGTGACCTACATCTTCTCGGATCATACATATGCATCATCGATGAGAAAAATGTTGAAGATAATGACAAAGGCGAAGTGAATTACGCGTTTAGCTAAGTGAGGAAGTTGGCATGGAGAATATTAGCTTTAAAGAGATGCTTTCAAATTTCATCCAAAAAGAGAGAAGATCGAGGATTGTGAATGATGATAGTAATGCATTAATACAACTGTTCAAGGAAAAGCAAGTGGAGGATGAGATGTTTACATGGGATGTCTAAGTTGATGAGCCAGATCGCTTGGTTAGTTTTTTTTTAAGCAATGACATGTCAAAGATAGAATATGATTATTTTGGGGATGTCATAATTTTTGATACAAGCTATCAACTCAATAAATATAATCTTATCTGTGCCCCTTTTGTTGGAGTGAATCATCACTAGCAAAATATCTTATTTGGAGTAGCCTTTCTATCAGAAGAGACTATTGAGTCATTCACATAGCTATTCAGGACATTTCTCCAGTTATTGAGTGACAGGAATCCTATAACAATATTTATTGATCAAGATCAGGAAATGACGAGAGTTATCGAAATTGCATTACCACATACTTATCATAGGTTGTGCCAATGGCATATTTTGAAGAAAGCTCGTTCGAAGGTACATTGCTTTAATAGTAATAAGAGACAAAGTAATACATGATGCATGAGTAAGTGTGACTCACGGGAAGAGTTTGAGCAAGCTTATTTTACCATGCTAGATGAAGGCAATTTGCATGATCATGCTTGGCTGTCTGAGCTTTATAAAATTAGATGCAAGTGGTCCATCGTATTCTGCAAAGACTCATTATGTATGGAAAACTTGTCAATGCAACATAGTGAGTCAACAAATAATGTATGTCATGGAATCTCTAAACCAACACGTTCAATGACATATTATTTCTTGGGATTGGAGAAGGTTATAGACACATGACGCCAGAATGAACATTATGAAGATTTCAAGTGCAGTCAGTCAGCAATTATTCTTATTGTTAAGACTAATCTGATTCTGAAACAAGCTGCTATATTTTACACAAGTAAACTTTATATAATGTTTGAGGAAGAATTTTTATATTGAGTTTGAGGATTAGCAGCAAATGTGTTAGATGACAATCCCATGGAATATTTGGTGAGAAACTTAGAGAATAAATATGCTTCCAAAATATGGACTATCCATTTCAACAAGACATAACTAAATGTAACTTGTACCTATAAAAAAATTGAAATGATGGGATTGCTTTGTATACATCCGAGTTCTTAGTCGAAGAAGATATGCATTCGGATAAGTATCTTCTCATATGATGGTCAACTACAGTAAAGAGGGATATATACTTTGACAGTGCTTACAAGAACTTAAAAGATGTGCAAGGCAATGATGGAAATGAATTTGGCATTATTTTTTCAGAACCACATCAGTTGATATGCATATCAAATAAGCACCAGGGCACAAGGTAATAAGATAGCTGAGGAGTATATGTTTGGATCCTTTAAAAAACTATCTGATAATGTCAACTCTATATTGTGTAGGAATTTACCTCCAACTAACAGAACAACTAAGAAGAAAAAGTCAACCACAATAGATAAAGGAAATGATGTTTAAAGGGATCCAATTAAGCAGCGGCCAAAGGGTGTTTCAAATGCAAGGCTTAAGGGATATTGGGAGAGAACCAATAAAGCCAACAATAATTTTCTATTTGCCTCTAAAGTTATAGTATTTAAATATTTCTTTTAAACTTTAAACCATCCTATTTTTGTTGTTAGAGAGACCAAAGAATAATCTGAGAGGGGTGGAGAACATGTAGAGTCACCCATTGCAGCCTTTTTTTTTTATGCCCGAGTGCTTTTGAGGTATGCATGAAAACCCCATCGTCATCGTTACATATCATTAACTAATACGATGTTATATTCTAGAATTTAACTCAAGCTCAATCAATCGGTTGGTGAAGGGTAAGTTGATGATGGATATCATTCAGGAAACATTTTAATGCATGATATCATTTAGTTATTCTTATGCATACTTTAATGTCAATTTGACTGAAAATGTGTCAGTTAGTAGATAGTATGTTATACTTGGTGACTATTCTTTGTACTTTGACATCTACTGGATTTATTTTTAATGTCGTGGTGATATTCTATAGTATAAACCACTAAAAATTCTCATCAATGGATTCTGCATTCTATAACCAAATTTTATTGAACATTTTATCTCCAAACAATAAATAACCTCCAAACACCTTGTATTTGCATCTTCTACATTTTTTCGCAAATAGGGTAGATCATTTGACATAAAAGGAAAATGGAGTGTACTCTCTGAGAGTCTGAGAGAACGCCCCTTAAATCGATAAAAGAACCCAAATAGCTTGTATTTGCATACTAACTATTTTATCTGCAACAAATAACCGAAAAGAAAAATGGAATGTACTCTTTGGAGTACAAAATTATCTTTAAATCGACAAAAGAACCCTCAAACGACTTGCATTTTACTAACTATTTTATCGCAAATGGGCTAAATAACTAGCAAAAAAAAAAATGGGTGTACTCTCTGAGAGTACAAAGAGTACGCGTGTTAAAACCATAAATTGGCAAAAGAATCTCCAAAGCTTGCATTTCATCTATAAACTATTTTATCTCAATAATAACAATGGTAGAAATAGGGAAAATGGGTGTACTCTCTGGAGAGTACAGAGAGTACACATGTTAAACAACCCCTAAAATCGACAAAAGAACCTCCAAACAGCTTGCATTTGCATCTATAAACTATTTTATCTGCAAATAGGGCCAAACAACTAGTAGAAATAGAGAAAATGGGGTGTACTCTAGAGTACAGAGTAAACAACCCTAAAATCGACAAAAGAACCTCCAAATAGCTTGCATTTTACATCTACAAACTATTTTATCTCCCCAAATAGATTGAAATGGTGAAAATGGGTGTACTCTGAGAGTATAGAGTACACATGCAAGGTGCTCCAAAACTCCCCAATTTGAATGAAAGAATTGGTGGAAATGCTGAAAAAAAATGCCGAAAAGCAAGTGTACTATGATGAGAGTACACAGAGTACAAGTGCAAAATAGCCCCTAAAATCTACGAGGAAATAAATCAGATTTGAAAGAGAATATTTTGAATTTTTTGTAGAACTTTTAATTAAATTTTAGCTCTCTGAGCAAAATAATAAATAATATTTAATAAATTATTAGAATATATTAGACTGTGACATTGAGTTTTGGTAAATGGTAGTACTCTTAAATTATTTTCCTTTTTTTTTAAAAAATTGAAAATAAAATAAAATAAATAATGATTTTCACTCGATGAATTAGTAGAGTAAATGGAATTGCTCTTAATGCATGATATTTATAAGACATGATTGGAATGATTGTAAGTTTGGATCAACTATTGACTACAATACCTCTTACATGTATTTTATAAAGCCCAAAGGTATCCACAATTACATTTATATATTTTCATCTTAAATTTGATATTTTATATTTAAAAATTCAATTAATTACTTTATCTGTACTATATCATTTATTGCTATTTTTACAAATAAAGTATAGTTTGAGAAATATTCAAAATATTTTTAATGTAAATTTTTTTAAAAATAACTATTTTACCTTTGATGAGTGTTATATATTATTATTTTATACAGATAATTTATGTATTATTTATTGAAACTTCAAATACATTTCTAGTATCTCAAATTTATTTTATTTCAAATTACAATGAGTGTTAAATAAAATAGAAACTGAGAAAATCTGGGAAAAAAATGAGAAAATAGTCTGTATTCTCAACAGAGTACAAAGAGTACACCTGCAAAACATCTCAAAAAAGCTAACAATCATGCTCCAAACAACTTGTAATGGAATATATTAAACATATTCTCTCCAAACAGACCAAAAAATCTGGGAAAAAAAATGGTCTGTACTTTCATGAGAGTATAGAGAGTACACTTACAAAACAACTCAAAAAAGTTAATATTCAGGCTCCAAACAACCTGTAATGGAATCCTTTAAACATATTCTTTCCAAACAGGCCAAGAAAGCTTGAAAAAAAAATGTGAAAATGGCCTGTACTCTCATGAGAGTAGAGAGAGTACACCTGCAAAAATAGCTCAAAATGTTAACAATCGCTCAAATAGCACGAAATTGAATCTATTAAATATATTCTCTCCAAATGACCAAATTCGGAAGAAAATGAGAAAATGATCTTTACTCTCATGAGTACAGAGTACACATGCCACCAAAAAAAAGCTACCCATCAACCTACAAATTGCTTCAAATAGTATGTAATAAATATATTTTTTCCAAACAGGCTAGACAAAGTTAAAAAATGATAAAATAGTCTGTACTCCCAGGAGAGTACAAAAAGTATAACTACAAAACAACTTTAAAAAGCTAATATTCAGGCTCCAAACATGTAATAGAATCTATTAAACATATTCTCTCTAAATAGGCAAAAAAATCTGGAAAAAAATGAGAAAATGGTCTATACTCTCATGAGAATACATATGATAAATTGCTAAAAAAAAGCTACCCATCAACCTCCAAATTACTTCAACTGGTATGTAATAAACATATTTTCTCCAAACAAGAAAAGTGAAAAAAAATAAAATAGGTATACTCTAAGGAGAGTATAGAAGAAAACAACTCAAAAAAAGCTAATATTCAGCTTCAAACAACCTATAATGGAATCTATTAAATGTATTCTCTCTAAAAGAAAAAAATTTGGAAAAAAAATGAAAATGGTATGTCTCATGAGAGTCTGAGACACATGTCAAGCAAAAAGCTACCCATCTTGCTTCAACTGGTATGTAATAAACATATTTTCTCTAAACATGCCAAAGAAATTGAAAAAAGAGAGAAAAAATAGTCTATACTCTCCTAAGAGTACATAGAGTACACATGCCAAACTACTCAAAAAAGCTACCCATCAGCCTCCAAATTGCTTCAATTGGTATGTAATAAACATATTTTCTCCAAATGAAAAAAAAAAAAAAAAAGAGAAAAATGTACTCTCGAGAGTATAGAGTACACCTATAAAATAGCTCAAAAGCTACCCATTATATTGCTTCAAATGGTAATAATATTAACATAAAAGTGAAAAAATTGAAAATAGTAGTACTCTTAGAGAGTACGAGTACACATGCAAAATAAAAAAGGTTAACACAATTAAACAAATGGTAATGGAATATATTAAATATATTCTCTCAAACAGATTAAATCTAGGAAAAAAAAAAAAAGTGAAAATGGTACTCTCATGAGAGTATAGAGAGTACACCTGTAAAATAGCTCAAAAATATAATATTCAGCTCAAACAACCTATAATGGAATCTATTAAATATATTCTTTCCAAACAGCCAAAAAAGAAAAAATGTGAAAATGGTCACTCTCATGAGAGAATCTGAGAGTACAATCAAACTGAAAAAGCTATCCACCAACCTTCGAATTGCTTCAAATGGTATGTAATAAACATATTCTCTCCAAACAGGCCAAAAAAAGTAAAAAAAATTGATAAAATAATATGTACTCTAGAGTACACTTGCTTCGCTAATATTCACTCAAACAACATAATGAAATTAAACTTATTCTTTCCAAACATCAAAAAAAGCTAAAAAATGTGAAGTGGTTTGTACTCTCATGAGTGAGAGACAATGCACTAAAAAAGCTACCCATCGGCCTCCAAATTGGTTCAAATGGCATGTAATAAGCATATTCTCTCTAAATAGGCTAGAAAAGTGAAAAAGTTGAGGAAATAGTCATACTCGAGTATGAGAGTGACCTACAAAATAGCTCAAAAATACTAATATTCATCCAAACAACCAGTGAAATAAAACAATATTATCTCAAAAGACAAAAAATTTAGAAAAATAGAAAATAGTCAGACTCTCATGAGTCAGAGTACACAAGTAAATATGCCCCAAAAATCAAAATAAACTCCAAAATTGCTTTTGGAATCTAATAAACATAGTCTCTCCAAAGAGGCTAAAAAATAAAAAATAAAAAAAAAAAGTTGTACTCTTAAGAGAGTGAGTACATGCAAATCTACCCCAAAACCAACCAATCTCCAAATTACTTCTAATGAATCTATTAAATATATTCTCCAAAGAGGCCAAAATGTCAAATGAGAAATGGTCTATACTCTCTTGAGTATAGAGTACACATAAATCCAAACCAACAAGCATCAAACAACTACAAAGTGCTTATAAGGCCATCTAATGAATATATTATATCCAAACAAGTTAAAGAGGATGAAAAAGTAGCTGAAGAAAGGGGTCCTAAAGCTCCACACATGTTATCTACTAAACATGTCATCTACTAAACATGTTATCTCCAGAAAGGGTTTAAAAATAGAAATAATAGCTTCTAATGGCATCCATAAACACACCACACAGATACATTTCTAAATCAATTGATTTCCAACATATCGAACTTCAATTCAACATTTGTCAAATCATTTTTTCATACCCAAATAGAAGATAACGTAAGCAAACTTTACAGCAATTCATCTTCTTTGGCCAATCTTGGTGGTAGTCCAGAGGTTTGTTGATTCGCCTCTATGTATATATCCCATCACTATTTTCTTGGTAGCATCACTTCGATTGGCTATTACAGGATCGCTCTTGAATGGACATCAAAGTAATTTAATCTAAATAGTAAGAAATATATAGTCAATAAGTAGGCACAAAATATGCACTTTTGAAAAACCAAAATGAGAACAATTCTTACAATCTCAGGAAGAATGGGCTTATGAGTTGGGTTTGGCATTGAATCATCCAAGCCCCTTGCTTAGTATGCCCAACCGGAGTGTCCAATGTTGGTTATTTATAACTGGTAGTAGAGTAACTCACTTGAAACACTATCTATAGTGACATGTTGGATGAACATTTTGCTTTCTTTTGTAGGCCATATTTAGCATAACTCTGCAAGAAGTGAAGAGAAAGTTTATAATTAATGGCTTTTACTATCTAAACTAGGAATGAATCATATTACCCAAAGTTCTAGTAACTTACCATGTAGACATGACATACAGGGGACATAGCGACATGTAATAAAAGATGAAGGCATCGAGTGTACATCGATGAATCGATGCAACTCATCATCCGGCTCATGCAATGATGATATTCACAAATATGCTATCACCCATGTGAGAAATATAGAATGATTAAATGAATAGGTGATTTTATGTATACGAAGGAGTTGAATGAAAAATGACTTCTCCTTGAATCAGAGCAAAAGGTGTTAATGAGGTCATTGGCGTGACATCTCTGAGAAGTAAATAATATGATGTGCCTCGGTGCAGAAATTAGTGATGAAATTAGTGATGAAGGCTGATTCACTTCAATTAAGGCTTCATCTAAGTTGATGCCTACCTCCACTTGATGCTCCTCAACCACACGGTGGTGTTCATCACTAGTATTGGAGCATCTTTGCTAGCTACATAAAAATTTAGTGAAATTACTACTATTAGGTTAAATTAAAAAAGTAAAGTAATACCTCTTCTACTTTTACTCATCACATGTGGAGGCTACCACAAGAGTTATTTTGCAAGTGACTTCAGCCAGTTTGTGAAGGGGAAGATATAGCTTTCCTCTTCCTCATCTCAACCTTCACACCATGCTGCCTCCGAGTAAAGGCTGCAACATCTTCATGTTCCTCAGTAGAGCCTCATGTGGGAGCTTCCCATGTGGTGGCCTCACGGGGCTTCCCAGTGGAAGTCTCCAGGGAAGTCCCTCAAGCCTCCATAGGAGCCTCCCTTATGGTAGCCTCTACCACATGGGCTTCCCCAGTGGAAGTCTCCACAGGGGAAGCCCTTGCGGTAGCCTCCCATGTGGTAGCCTCCATAGGAGCCTCCCATGTGGTAACCTCCACAGGAGCTTCCCATGTGGTAGTCTCCATAGGTGTTGCCCCTATGATAGCCTCCTTAAGAGATTCCCCTATGGTCTCCTCCACAGGAGCTTCCCCATGTTATGGGACCCCCTTTATAATCATCATAATACAAATCACCTCAATTTATCTCAGTTATTGATGCTTTAAGAGATGATACTCTCTCCCAAGGCCGAAACTGCAAATCCTCTCACCATAAAGCTTTCTAAATGGGTACTAGCAGGCGGGTAATGGAGAATATCGAGGAGAGATGTATAGAGATTTAGTGGTGCACACATTGGACTTGGAATATCGCTCGACATGGGTTGTCAGGTAGGGAGCATATTTTAAAGCAGTCTCTTACGATATGTCCTCAAATGAAAGCGACTGTGTTACATTAATAAGAAAAATATGATAATTTACAATATGAATAAATACATTCTAATATAAATAAAGTGAAATTATTTTGTGTCACCTTGTCCTCCCAAAACTAGTGAAGGAGTCATCCACTTTATTTTTGGCCATCATAACATGTGGCTTTGTAGAAATGGCATGCCTTATGCTTCTCATCACCCGGATATACAATAATTATTTATATAAGTTGACTTCAATGCATCAAATAATACAAATCTAAAGATATATAACGTATCATTAGAAGAGTGACAAAGCCACTCATGTACTCGGTTGCCTTCTGTGTTAGAATCTTTGATGTAATACCATCAAATTGTGAAACTGAAGGCCCAAATAGGCTCAATTGTAATTGTAGAATTTGTCTATGTCATCATAGACAATCAATTTTGATGTCACTATATAGTTATATATAAAAAAAAATTTGAAAGCAAAAATGTATGTACCGCATACAATTATTGAGTGAATGAATCCAAATTCTCAAGTTTATTCTTAAAATCCGAGCTCAACTTTGATAGTGATTTCATATGACCTTCTCCCCTATGTTTGGCATCCCTATAATTATTGTAACTTCATTGGGGGTGAAAGGAATGCATTGGCCACCAAAAAAGAATGCTTGCTTCTCTATATCCCAGCAAGACATGATTGAAGTGATGGTGAGTCTTCTTGAATTCCAATTCCATGCAATAAATTGATGCAAATGAAGCCTCCTTAAAATTTCAATAACTTCATCAGTAAAATGTTGAAAATATTCGAACACCTTTAATGGTGGTAGGCTACATCCGGAAGTTATCCTTTTCCGACATGTTAAACTTCAAAATGAAAAGTCAATTAATAAGAACATTATCAGCAGAATGGAGGCCTAGAGAGTACACACCAAAATACCACTAAAACCAAAAAATTCTTCATGGAACATCTCAAACATCTTCTAATATATAATAAACATATGACAAGACCCATAGTTTTACAATCTAAAATAATATGGTGTACTCTCATGGGAAATAGACATAAAAAATATTATATCCAAACATGGAGTAATAGTTGAAAGAAAAATGAAATGGTATGTACTCTCTATAGAGTACATATAATTTGCCTCCAAAACCAACCAAACCTCCAAATTGCTTTTAATAGAATCTAATAAACATATTCTCTCCAAATAGGCCAAAAAATCTAGAAACAAATGAGAAATGGTATGTACTCTCATGAGTACATAGTACACATATAAATCTACCTCCAAAACCAATCAATCTACTTACTTAATGGAATCTAATAAATATATTCTCTCCAAACAGGCCAAAAAATTTGAAAATAAATGAGAAAATGGTTTGTACACTCATGAGAGTATAGAGACACATGCAAATCTGCCTTCAAAACTATTAGCCTCCAAATTGCTTGTAATGCCATATAATAAATATATTTTCTCCAAACAGCCAAAAATGTGGACAAAAAATGAAAAAATATCTCAAGAGAGTACAAAGAGTACACATGCCATCCAAAAAACCAACCAATCCAAATTGCTTTTAATGGAATCTATTAAATATTATTTGCAAACCAAAAACAGAAAAATGAGAAAATAGTCTGTACTCTCATGAGAGTACAGAGAGTACACATACAAATTTGCCTCCAAAACTAACCAATTAGCCTCCAAATTATTTCTAATGGAATCTAATAAATATATTCTCTCTAAATAGGCCAAAAATCTGAAAAATGGTATCTCAGAGTATGAGAGTACATATAAATCTCCAAAATCAACCAATCAGCCTCCAAATTGCTTGTAATGCTATCTAATAAACATATACTCTCCAAACAAGCCAAAATATGTGGAAAAAAATGAAAAAATAAGTTGTACTCTCAAGAGAATGCAGAGTACACATAAATCCCCAAAACCAATCATCACCTCCAAATTGATTCTAATGGAATTTATTAAACATATTCTATCCAAAAAAAAAATTTGAAAAAACTAAAAAATAAGTTGTACTTATGAGTATAGAGTACATATGCCCAACTAACCAATCAACCTCCAAATTACTTCTAATGGAATCTATTAAACATATTCTCTCCAAAGGCAAAAAACTTGGACAAAAGTGAGAAAATGATCGTACTCTCATGAGAGTATAGTGAGCACACATGAAATCCCTCCAAAACCAATGAGTCTCCAAATTGCATCTAATGAAATCTAATAAACATATTATCTCCAAATAGGCCAAAAAATCTGAAAAGAAAATGGTGCACTCTCATGAGATGAGAGTACACATGCAAATCGCCTCCAAAATCAAAACCAACCAATCACCTCCAAATTGCTTGTAATCTAAATAAATATATTCTCTCCAAATAGGCAAAATATGGAAAAAATGAAAAAATAAGTTGTACACTCAAGAGAGTGAGAGTACACATATAAATCCAAAACTAAATCATTCAAATTACTTCTAATGGAATCTATTAAACATATTCTCTCCAAACATGTCAAAAAATCTAGAAAAATTTGGAAAAATAAGATGTACTCTTATGAGAGATGAGAATCATACCGCAAATCAACCTCAAATTGCTTCTAATAATCTATTAAATATATTCTCTCCAAAAAAAATCTACACAAAAATGAGAAAATAGTATACTCTCAAGAGAGTATAGAAAATCTACCTCCCAAACTAACCAATCGACCCAAATTACTTCTGAATCTAATAAACATATTCTCTCCAAACGCCAAAAAATCTAAAAATAAAGAAAATGACATGTACTCATGAGAGTAGAGTACGTACCTCCAAAACCAACCAATCAACTTCCAAATTGCTTGTAATGCCATTTAATAAACATATTTTCTCAAAAGGCCAAAATGTGGAAAAAAATGAAAAATAAGATGTACTCTCAGGAGAGTACAAAGAGTATACATGAAATCTTCCCCCAAAACTAATCAATCAGCCTCCAAATTGCTTCTAATGGAATCGATTAAACATATTCTCTCAAAATAGGCCAAAAAATCTAGAGAAAACTAAAAAAATAAACTATACTCTCAAGAGAGTACACATGCTAATTTGCTTCCAAAACCAACCAATTAGTCACCAAATTGCTTTTAATAGAATTTAATAAACATATTATCTCCAAATAAGGTTAATATCAGAAAAAAATTGAAAAAATAAGCTATACTCTCAAGAGAGTATAGAGTACACATGTAAATCTACCTCAAAACTAACAAATCGGTCTCAAATTACTTAATGGAATCTAATAAACATAGTCTCTCCAAAGCCAAAAATCTAAAAAAAGTGAAAATGGTCGTACTCTCATGAGAGTATAGTGAGTACATAAATTGCTTCCAAAACAATCAATCAACCTCCAAATTACTTCTAATAGAATCTAATAAACATTTCCTCTCCAAAGAGGCCAAAAAATATGAAAAAAAAATGAGAAAATGGTCTGTACTCTCAAGAGAGTACACATGCAAATGTGCCTCAAAACTAATCACTCTAAATTATTTCTAATGCATCTAATAAACATATTCTCACCACCCAAAATATGAAAAAATTGAAAAAAAATAAGTTGTACTCTCAAGAGAGTATATGGAGTACACATGCCAATTTGCCTCCAAAACCAACCAACCAACCTCCAAATTGCTTCTAATAAAATCTATTAAACATATTATCTCCAAATAAGGCTTGATAGCTAAAAAAACTAAGAAAATAAGCTATACTCTCAAGAGAGTATAGAGAGTACACATGCAAAATAACCCACAAAATAAACCAATTAGCCTTCAATCTCCTCATAAAGCCATGTCAACATATTATGTCCAAACAGGTCAAAATTTGAAAAAAATGACAAAATGGGTTGTACTCTCCTAAGAATGAGAGTACAAATCAACTAAAGAAATATCATTAAGCAACCTATAAATTGTAATGCCATTATGAACATATTATATTGAAACATGCTCTAGAATTCATCAAATTCTTCATGAAATAACACCAAACATCTTATAATGAGATATACTAAACATATGATAAGCCCCATAGTTGAAAATTTTGAAAATAATGGCGTGTACTATCATGAGAGTACATAGAGCACACATGAAAAATATCTCCAAAAATCAGTAAAATAGTCTCCTTTCCTTTATAGAACTCAAATGTTCCAAATGTTCTCCAATTTGATGGTGAGAACAATAGAGAAAACACTAAATTCATTAATGGTTAAGAATGCAGGAAGAAATACCTCATGCAGTCGCCTATAATACCTCAATTTGTAATGCCTAAGATTTAACAAATCTTTGAGGGAAGGTCGGACACACGCCGGGAGAGAGGGGGAGCTGAGCTGAGAAAATTTTCTATGCAAAATGAAATACCTAAAATGTTTTGTGACGAAGAATGTGGAATGACACACATAATATTTTCTCCTCCCCTATTTAAGCGGAAATTGGTACGTCGAATGTGTTAAGGCATCGTTACAACTCATTAAGTGAAAAATGCCTTATTTTATATTAGACAGGTGTTGCATAGCGATTGGCGTCCTGATGTAAAGCTACGTTTGACTCGCATAATATTTTCTCCTCCGATGGATGGTAGTGCATGAACTTTAATCATCTACAAGGGAAGTCGTTAGTGAATGGTATTATTTAAGAGGAGGATTTAATCTTAGAGCCACTAAAAGCACGTAAATAGTATGTGCTAGTACCTAAAGTCATTATCGCTCCAACACTAAATTTGCTTAAATTTGACAAGTAATGGTGGTTTGATTTGGAATATTTGAGGAGGCTACAAGCACCTCAATAGGGCTTTGTTTCTTCTAAATGAAGCCACCTCTTAGTCTGAATACACTGGACATTTGCTTCAATGAGGTTTGATTCTTAAACACTTAGAAAGCCTTAGGGATCTTATATTTGATGTGTTAAATGCGAGCATAGTTAGGAACCAACCTTTAGAGCCCGTGCACTTAACCTTTTAATTCTTTCAGTGAGAGTTTAGAGGCAAAAGCAAGACTATTCATTTTATGTGTTTGAAGTGAATAGTTTTGATTAAGTCAAATGACATAGTGATTTGATTCCACCTATCGAGCCATGATTAAATCATTGGGCCATTTGATTTTTGATCGAATGATCATGATTAATCCACCTTATTTTATTTATTATTAAATTCAATTAGATCTAAAAGAAAAGGAGTTAATCAATCTCTAGAATTTCAAAAAAAAATAATAAAAAATGTGATAAAATAAAATTAAAAAAAGTGCAAATAAAATTATCATAAAATCTAAATAGAACTTAGCATTAAAAAAACTAAACTATTATATTATATATATATATATATATATATATATATATATATATATATATATATATATATATATATATATATATATATAATAATAATATATAATAATAATAAGTCAAACAAAAATAAAACTCAAGCAAATAACCTAAATCAAATCAAATTAAATTATTTTAAGAAAGACTCTCATCAATTTAATAAATAATCAAGTTAAATCTAATTCAACTCACTTAAATAAGATAAACTAATTAACTATTAAAATGTGTAAAATCAAAACATAAACTAAACTCTAATAAACATGGTAAATAAATGAAATTAAAACAAAATTCTAATAATAAATAATTGAACTCAATTAAAATCAAAGCAAACTTTCAATTCATTTTATCCAATCTATAAATAAATAAATCATAATCAAATTAAATAAACTTGAAATTAAACCTAAACTCTAAAGTCATCAAACCCAAAATTCCAATCAATATCAAAATAAGTTACACAAAAATAAAACTCAAATAAAACAAACTTATTGAATTAAGATAAGAGATTAATCATCAAACTAAAGAGATAATCTACACATAAACTAAACGATTAAATTCAATAAGTCAAACCCTCAGTTGAAATTCAAATAAAATAATACATTAGACTTCAAATAAATTATAAGTTAATTAAAATTCATTCACCAATCTAAATCAAACTTAAATGGAATAATGAAATCAATGAATTTTAACAACATAGAAATGTTATTAATCATATGAAATTAAGGAATTAAATTAAAATGAAAGAAACTAGAGATTGAATTAAAGGATATTGAATTACCAAAATTAATTAAATCAACACATTTAATCCAAAATTAATCAATCAAATACATGAAGATTAAACAAACTCAAATTCTAAAATCTAAATCAAATCAACTCAATTACACATTCAAATGGGCTAATTAAGATACCTGGGACCTTAGTTTAGACTCTTTAGGAGTTAGGATGTAGAACAGGATGAGTTCCATCTACAAATGGAATTCATTCTAGTTTTCATTCTTGAAAACTTAAGCATCACTTTAACCAAATAAAATTGAAATAAAAATGAAAAATAAATCATCAAACCTTTTAAATTGAAATCACCCAAAGGTAAAATTTAAACAAATTCAAACTTCAAATTGAAACTTAAACTAAAGAAGCCTAGTAAAGTATTACCACATAAGCCTTAAGCACACTCATAAGAATACTAAGTCACCACTTCTAGTGCTTAGTTAGGGCATTGTATGTATGATGTTGTGTTTTATTTTATGATGTAATATTTTAGACTGATGTTAGGGTGTATGCCTCATTAGGCGGAAGGCCTAATTTAATCATATTTTCTACAAGGGGTTGTGCTTAAGGTGTAATAAAAAAATATAAATACTTTTTGTAGGTTGCTTAGCCCTAAGCATAACTCACGTCGACAGGCTTGGTTACTCATGTGGGGTCTAAGTCTAAATTATTCATATAAGCTTGGGTTGTATGGTGTGTTTAGGTAATATTTTTTTTATGTATTTTGTATTAGGAATTAGGATTAGTGTTATGGGGATTAGGATGAGCAATGGCGAAGGCTTAGTCCACAGGGTGCCCAGATGCCTTTGGAGCAAATCAAATCAAAAGAAAGAAAAGGAAGAAATGAAGAAAAGAAGACCCCCATAGATATATTTTTTTTGTAATTCATGTTGTATAAGGGTAGCTCACACCCATCTTTTATTCTCTTTTCTGGTGTGCATCACCACGGCCATTTATTCTTTTATGGTATCTATAAAATGGTTTGATGTTGTGTTTAGATTGCACATTAGAACAACATGCTTTTCATAGTTTCTTTATGATTGATGCTTGAATGTGTGGCGGATATAGGCTCTTAGATGAAATTAATTTTTCTACCTCAATTAACAACTCATAATTAAAATTTAAAATAACTCATAACCTCACCATAAAGCCTAAGAATTAAATCAAGATAATAAAATTTTTATCAACCCCTTATGGATGAATGAATGTATAATATCATGCATGTCATATTCATTCTCTCTTGTTAAGAGGGGCTTCCATCTTTGCCAGAATGAAGGCTTAACTGAGAGCCTTTGATGAAAGAACACCCCTTCTCTCTTGATTTGACCCATAATCAAGTTCTCATGCATTTAGGCATACAAAATATCATAGCCCGTGTCAAAATAAAGAGTTCAAAAGAATCAAATAAATTTGATAAAATTTGTATTAGATTAAGTCATGAATTCATACCACTCATGCTCTAGTCTCTTAAGGAGTGAGTTTAAGGACTTAGTCTCCTTTCTAAATAAATAACAGTATAGCCATCTTGCAAAGCATAAGACTTTCCTATATGGATTTAAAGCATAGGAGGAGTTAGCTGGCTGCCTCTCTAGATGGTAATAAGTTCAACCATTGGGTGATTTATTCTCTCTTATGGCAGTAAATCATATACCCATTTTTGTCTTAGATTTAGGTCTTGCTTTGGCCCTCGCCAAAGCTCCCTAGCTTAAGATCTGAGGTAGCTATTTCCTTTGGGATACAAGCATAAATCCTCACCTCTTAGGCATTTCCACAATCTTATGTTGTGGGATTATAAGTCCCAACAATCTAATAAAATATCAACTCAAATAAATTAACTCTCTTCAATTTCAAAATATAAAGCCCAATTATAGGTAGATTGGAATGCTCACTAGGCTTCTAGTATCATGAGCATTTCCTACTTTCTCCCTTTGGATTCCAAAATAAGTCTTCTCCTTGATCTATCCCATTTGATTTTCCAAAATAGTCAATCCTTTAATAGTCTTAACCTTGAAATCTTTGGATACCCTAATTGACTACTTTAATCGAGGGTATTCTTAAGGAATTCCATTCCTTAGATGTAATTAACTATGGCTTGCCTCCATAGAGAACTTAATGAACGACTTAAAATAAACTTACTTTACTTTTCCATATAAAGTAAGGAAAATCTTTGGTATATTCAAAGACCCATCATGCCTTAGGAGTCCTTATTAGGTGATTAGGTCCATTATAGGGTGGTGATTTCTATCTTTCAAGATAGTACATCATTCCTTAATGTTGTACCCGATCGCTTCAATAAGTACCCCCTAAGATCTACGTGGTGTCCCATATTCCCAATAATAAATACCAGAATAATTTAAAGGTATTTTCATTTATATTTGTAAAGATGATTGAAGATATGATTGATTTATGAGAAAATCAATTGACTTGGGTTTGATTTGAAGGAAAATTGGCTAAGCTCATGAAGGTAGGTTACATGGCTTAGATTTGGATTGGGTTTGATTTGGCTTTGATCATGGTTATTTGAATGTGGATTTGATTTATATTTGGGAAGATAATTAAGGAAATAATTGATCTATGAGAAAATCAATTGAGTTTGGATTGATTTAAAGGGGTTTTGACTAAGTCCATAGAATAAAATCATAGGGCTTAGGAAGGGTTGATTTGATTTGATTTGGTTTGGAATTGGTTATATAATTTCAATCATTTGATTTGGATTTGAATTTGGATTTAGATTTAGTATTTGAATTGAATCGAGGTTTGGTTATGGCAGTTGAACATAAGAACATAAGTCCTAGGGCATAGCCTAATCCTATGGTTTATGCTTCTAAGTCTAGGCTTAGGTTAAGTGTTCACCTTTGCTACTAAGTGTCTGTCTTACTAAAGTCTTAGTGTCTAGAAGATTCCTAGGTCTAAGAAGTGGAGATTGAATCCTCACTCCAAAAGTGAGGTTAACAAGCATAAAGAAACTCTACTCTAAAGAAATTCATCTTCTTTGGCCAATCTTGATGCTTAGCCCAGTCCACTGGAGATTTGCTAACCACTGCCTCCATGTATTTGCATACAAACATGCCACAGTCAAAGCTATTTTCCTAGACTAGTATACTTGTGATCACTTCGATTGACCATTCCTCAAGGTGGGTCTCGAAAGCCTCGCCAGCATCTTTGACAAGTAGTTTAATCTACATATGCACTAAAATAAAGCCAATAAAGTAGTTACAAATAATGCATTTAGGAAAAATTGAATAAGCCAAGTATTTTTACAATATCAAGAACTATAGCCCTATGGACTTGGTTTGGTAGTGAGTCATAAAAGAACCATTTCCTTTTTTTTAAGATGCCCCACTAGTAGTGCCCAATGTTGATTATTGATAATTAGAATTAAGATTAAATTAGCCTTTGAAACACTATCTCCATTAATATGCTGCATAAACTTTTTTCTTTCTTCTTTATAGCCAAATTTGGCATAACTCTGAAAGAATACAAAGAAAAGTTAAATTAACTAGTTTATAACTTAAAAATATTTTGAAGGTATCTTATAACCCAATAAATCATGCATAAACTCACCCAGTGTATATATGATATGTAGAGATATGAGGCATATAACCTAGGACAAATCTTATTCTTCTTGACCAGTAAACAAGCGAAGGCATCAACATGTGCATCGAACAAATATTGATCTATCAGTAATTCATCAATTTGGCCTCTGCTAATAATGATATTTTTGACTGAGATAACATTATCACTCCTACATGTGAGCAACATGGGCATGTGAACAATCAATTAAAGAATGATTTTATTGAAACTATTAAATATATTAAACTATGCCATATTTATCCTTAAATTGCAAGATGTGTCAATGAACTCAAGCATTGGCTTGGGTATAACATCTCTTGATAAGAATTCAATGGTCTTACGAAGCTAGTTGCAAGAAATCTCTTCTTTAGAGATGTATTGAATATGATTTCAAATAGAAGCTTCTAAAATGAAGAATAAATCCTTCATTTCTTCAACCACTATTATAGTAATCGTAGGTTGTTCATCTATTGTAGGAACTTACCTTCACCTACAAAAAATTAAAATCAACTTTATTAGATTAAAGTAGTATAATGGACAAGAAATTACCTCCTCTACACTTCCCGCCTCTAATGTGTCAATCACAACAAGCTCTATTGTGCTATGCTTCTTCCTATATGCCTTTGTGAATGGGGATGAGACCACTTTTCTCTTTCGGACCTGTCTCGCCTTGACAACACGAGCAATACTACCCACTGAAGGGAGACATGTCTCACCTTTGTATTCAATCAATTGCTCATCCTTCTATAAGGTAGTTTCTAGAGGAACATCTAGATACATTCCTCTTGCCGGTGTTAGTCTCATCGAGCTTCATCCATGATTGGGGATCTATCCACCAACTCTCACCTCAATGACAGTAAGCCTCATATCAATATCATCTATCCTCTTAATTATTTTATCCTCAAATTATGATAATTTATTTTCAAGGCCTTGATTAAAGAAAGTGTCTATTCCTTCTCAGCACTACCTGGAGGCGTAGTAGCAGATGGTGGGCTAGATGGATATGAAGGAGGAGAATATCAAGGAGAGATGTAAGGAAATCCACATGGGGCTTCACTCCTTGGACTTGGAATTGGACCCCTCTATGGATCACTATGAGATGGTTGTGGGAGGGCACTATTTGAAGTCACCATGTCTCCTCCTCTATTATTTCTTCAAAAAATTGGAAGACCTATGTTAAACAAATAAGAAAGCTTCAGAATTTTGAATAGAAATAAATCAATTTTGATGTAAATAAAATAAGTCTAATTAGCATCACCTTGTCTCCTTGCAAATCACTACGATTCCTCTGAAACTTTATTTTTTTGGCCACCGTAACATACACAACTTTGTAGAAGGAACTTCTTACCTTCACTACAAACAAAATTATAGAAATCAACTTTATTAGATTAAAGTAGTATAATGGACAAGAAACTACCTCCTACACTTCCGCCTTTGATTTGTCAACAACAAGCTCTATTGTGCTCACCTTCTTCCTATACACCCTTGTGAATGGGGAAGAGACCACTTTTCTCTTTCAGACCTGTCTCGCCTTGACAACATGAGCAATGCTACCCACTGAAGGGGGACATGTCTCGCCTTTGTATTCAATCAATTGCACATCTTTCTATAACATAGTTTCTAGAGGCACATTTGGATGCGTGCCCTCGGTGGCTACCCTAGTGTCAGCCTCATCAGTAGCTTTATCCATGATTAGTGGGCTCTATTCACCAACTCTCCTCTTAATGACAGCAAGCCTCACATCAATAGAATCCATCCTCTTAATTATTGTATCCTCAAATTTGGATAATTTATCCTCCAGAGATTTGATTAAAGAAAGTGTCTTGTCCTTCTTAGCACTACCTGGAGGGTTAGTAGTAGATGGTGGGCTAGATGGATATGAAGGAGGAGAATATCGAGGAGAGATGTACAAAAAGCCACACGGGGCTTCACTCCTTGGACTTGGAATTGGACCCCTCCGTGGATCACTATGAGATGGCTATGGAACAGAGGGCACTGTTTAAAGGAGCCATGTCTCCTCCTCTGTTATGTCATTAAATGATTGGAAGACCTATGTTACACAAATAAGAAAGGTTTAGAATTTTGAATAGAAACAAATCAATTTTGATGTAAATAAAATAAGTCTAATTAGCATCACATGGTCTCCTTGCAAACCACTAACAGATTCCTCTATAAACTTTATTTTTGGCCACCATAACATATGGGGCTTTGCAGAAGGAATTGTGGGGCTTAGCACTCTAGAGTTCTCCGAAAACCAAATCTGCATTAAAGAGATAAATATGTTAGTTTGAATGTATAACAAAATATAAATAAAAAAATGTAACACATATCATCAAAAGAGTGATAAAGCCACTGATGTACCTAGGTGCCTTCTACATCATAATTTTTGATGTAATCACATCAAATTATGAAAGTAGAAATATCTATATGGCTTTTGGCCAATTGTAATCAATAAATTTGTTTATATTTTTAGCATAGGAGATCAGGTCTAAAACCACTCTATAATTATGATAGATAAAGAATAGATTTGAAATAAAAAATTGTATATACAACTTCACAAACTATGCTGAGCTCAACAGACAATTGACATTCTCAATTTTATTTTTAACATCTATTGCATTGGACTTTGACAAAGGGGATTTCTACCATGTGACCTTCTCCTTTTGGAATCCCTAAGATTAAATCAACTTCTTCAACTATGAAGGGAATGTAGTGGAAACCAACATAGATAACATGTTTTTATATTCCAATAGGACATGAGCTAAGTGATAGTAGTAGGATCTTGTTGAATGACACATTAATGAAATGATGATAATGTAGCATTCTTAACTAACAACCTAGTGAAGTGCTGAAATGGAATCACACATTGCTTTGAAGATGGATGGCCTACATTTGAAGGTTATCCATTTGGCAGACATTTAAAGCATCAAATGAAAAGAAAACTAATGAGAACATTATAACTAGTTTGCACACTTGAAAAATTAGATAGAAAATAAGCCAAATTCTCTTGGAAGAACTCAAAATAGCTTAAAATGTCATTTAGATCCATAATTGGAAGTCCCATAGTACTTTAAAATTTAAAAAAAGTGTACACTCTAAAGTGTACAGATTGTACACCTAAAAAATAGATAGAAAATAGCCCAAATCCTATTAGAAAGAACTCAAAATAGTTTATAATACCATTTAGATCCATAATTGAAGACTCGTGCATTAAAATTTTTAAAAAGGGTGTAATCTAGAGTAACACTATCATTTCAGTCCCAAGTTTGGATGTAAAGAGTGGAGGGTTGCATAGCTGGACCATAAAACTTGCCAAAATAATCATGGCATGAATCCTTTAAAACATTGTGTGTTAGTGCTAGGGCATCCCGAACGGCGATATGAATGGTAGTGAAAAGTGTGCAAGGATCGTTGCATTGATGCGCTGTTAAATAAGCAAGGGTTCCACATTATGGATGGATGTAGGCAAAGAAGTTAGACCATGAAACTAGCATTAGGTTAGGAAGTTGGAATATAGGTACTCTTACAGTAAACTAATGGAATTAATAGATATTATGATTCATAGGAAGACTAATATTTTATGTGTTCAAGAAACTAAATGGTTGGGGAGAAAGCTAAGGAGATTGATAGTTTAGGTTTTAAATTTTGGTAGTCATGTAAGTCGAATTAGCGCATAGGTGTGATTATAGATAAATATTTGAAGGATAATGTTATAAATATTAATAGATGAGATATAATTATAGCTTTAAAGATTATTATTAATACTAAGATTGTCAATGTTATATGTGTTTATGCTCCTCAAGTAGGTTTGGATGTAGGCTCAAAAGAAAATTTTTGGAATGAATTAGAGGTATTAATACAAAAGATACCTCTTGAAGAAAAAGTATTTATTATAGGAGATTTAAATGGACATGTTGGTAGAGTGCTAGAAGATTTTAAAAGTATTCATGGAGGTTATGGATTTTGAGTGACTAATGAAGAAGGTAGGACTATATAAGATTTTTCTTTAGCCTATGATTTTGTAGTTGCTAATACTTTATTTAAGAAAAGAGATGAACATATTATTACTTATAAAAATGGATCTAGTAAAACACAGATTGATTACTTTTTGATAAGAAAAATAGATCATTTAGATTGTAAAGATTGTAAGATCATTCCAAGTGAAAGTTTAAATACCCAACATCGATCATTAGTCTTAGATTTTAAGATGAAAGATTGGAAGATGAAAAATAAATCAAATTATTATCCTAGATTAGATGAGAGCACTTAAATACTAATAAAATATTTTTAAGCTCTACTAGATCTTAGAATTTGGGATGTTCACAAGGAAGCTAATGTTGTGGGAGAAAGTAGCAAGTGAAATTAAGCAAGTTGCTAAAAATATGCTTGGAGAATAAAAAATAAAAGTTTCTTTTAATAAAATAGTTGGTGGTGAAGTTAGAATGTGAGAAAAAAAAAAGAAGTGTTGTTATAAAACTTGTTTTAGATGTAAAATGAGAATTGGGAAAAATATAAATGACATGAAGAGATTCTAAGAAAGCTATATATGATGCAAAAATTTAGCTTTTAATGATTTATACAATAGATTATATACCAAAGAAGGTGAAAGATGTATGTATAAGTTAGGTAACCAAAGAGATAAGAGAAGTAAAGATCTAGCTCAAGTGAAGTGCATTAAGGATGAAAATCATAAAGTGCTTTTCTTAGAAAAGAATATTGAAAATAGGTGAATGAGGTATTTTGATAAACTTTTGAATGAAGGATAAGAAAATATGATTGATTTTAGCAACCTTAATATCCTAAATAAAAATAGAGAATTTTGTTTTATCATCGATTAGTAAATGAAGTTAGAGAAGCTTTAAAGAAAATGAAATTTGGAAAAACATTAGGACCTGATATTCCAATAGAAGTGTGAAAATGTTTAGGAGATCAAGAAATTTCTTGGCTTACAAATCTTTTAATGTTATTTTAAAGACTAAAAGATGTCGATGAGTGGAAAAGAGTTTGTTGGTTCTTATATTTAAGAATAAATGCGATGCACAAGAGTGTGCAAATTATAGAGGAATTAAATTAATGTGTCATACATTAAAATTATGGGAGAGAGTAATTGAGCATAGGTTAATATGTGATACAAAAGTTTATCACAATCAGTTTGGTTTCAAGCCAAGTAGATCAACTATGGATGTTATACATTTGTTAAGAGGTTTGATGGAGAAGTATAGAATGTAAGGATGATCTACATATGATATCTATTGATTTAGAGAAAGCTTATGATAAAGTTTGAAGAGATGTTCTTTGGAGAGTTCTAGAAAAGAAAAGAGTTAATATTGGTTATATTCAAGTCATTAAGGATATGTTTACTAGAGCTATTACTTGTGTCCAAACATAAGGAGGATTGACAAAATATTTTCCTATTTCAATTGGAATACATCAAGGATCAACTTTAAGCCCATATCTTTTTTTTCTTTAGTTATGGATGTTCTTATTAAGCATTTATTCAAGATGTACCTTGGTGTATTCTTTTCTTGATGAAATTCTTCTTGTTGATAAGACAGAGTCTAAGAGAAACTTGGATTATGGAGGTCAACCTTAGAGTCTAAAGGTTTTCATTTAAGTAGATCTAAAACCTGAATATATGGAGTGTAATTTTAGTTGTAGAAGTTATAGCGTTAGTCTTTGTGACATTAGGTGAACAAGTCATTAAAAAGAGTGAGTGATTCAGATATTTAGGCTCTATTGCTCAAAATGATGGTGAAGTAGATGGAGATGTTATTAGTAGAAATTAAGTTGGATGGTTGAAGTGGAGGAATGCATCTGGCCTATTGTGTGATAGAAAAGTACCACTTAAACTTAAGGAAAATTTTATAAGATGGTCGTAAGACCGCAATGATTATATGTGCGAATGTTGGCCAATAAAGAGAAGCATGAGACTAAGTTAAGTGTTGCAAATATGAGGATGCATCGAGGCTTTCCTCTTAGAGATAAAGTGCAAAATGAGTATGTTTGGGAAAACGTTGGAGTAGCTCCAGTGGCAGATAAGATTAGAGAGAGTCACCTTAGATGGTTTGGCCACATAAAGCATAAGCTGCCCAATGACCCGGTTAGGAGAGTAGATGCATTAGATTTGCCTTGTGTTAAGAAAGGTAGAGGTAGACCTAAAAAGACATGGTTAAGATGTATAAAAAGTGACCTTAGTATACTTGAATTAAATGAGAATTTGATACATAATAGGACACAATGGAGATAAAGGATTCATGTAGCCGACCCCACTTAGTGGGATAAAGGCTTGTTGTTGTTGGTGTACACTCTAGAGTGTAATACAACTCTAGAAAATAGATAAAAAAAGCCCAAATCCTTTTCGAAGAACTCAAAATAGCTTATAACACCATTTAGATCCATAATTGGAAGTCCCAAAGTGCTTTAAAATTAAAAAAAGAGTGTACACTCTAGAGTGTACAGACTTTACACCTAGAAAAATAGATAGTAAAAAGCCCAAAACCTCTTGGAAGAACTTAAAACAACTTATAATAATATTTAGATCCATAATCGAAAGTCTCATAGTGCTTTCAAATTTAAAAATGGGTGTACACTCTAGAGTGTACACCAAATCCTCTTGAAAGAACTCAAAATAGTTCATATACCATTTAAGATCCATAATTGGAAGTCCCATAGTGCTTTAAAATTTAAAAAAAAAGGTGTACAGTCTATAGTGTACAAATTGTACACCTGAACAACAAATAAAACACAGCCCAAATTCTCTTGAAAAGAACTCAGAACAGCTTATAATATCATTTAGATCCATAATTGGAAGTCCTATAGTGCTTTAAAATTAAAAATAGGGTGTACACTCTAGAGTGTACAAAGCTGTACACTAGGGTGTCAAAATTGATCCCTACAACTTGACACGAACTTGACTCAAAAAATTCAGGTTCATGTTGACCCAAATAATTTTTGGGTCGGGTTCAAGTTGAAGAAATTGACCCATTTGATATTTAGGGTTGGGTTCGGGTTGACCCGTTGTTGACCTCATTTTTAGAATGAGCTCTCAACACCTTCATCATAGCCATAGGATTCCACTTAGACTTTAAGAGCTCCTTAGCCTTAAAACACATCTAGTGATTAGGTGGACACTCCAACCTAGCCCTAGAAGACTTAGAAGAGTTAGCCATAGGGATAGGTCATGCCTTAGGGGTGTTTGGAAAATTTCTTACACTTAGCTTAAACCATTCCTCACTTTCCTTCTTTCAAGTCAAACTCCAAATCAATTCTATTTAATTTTCTCCAAACTCAAATCAATTCCATGATTCAATTCCATGATTGAAACCCATGACCAAAATTTATCAAAAATCCCTAAATTCAAATTCCCTAAGTCCTTAACTCTTTCTTAAGGACTTAACCAAAATCATGATATAAACCAACTCAAATCTTTGAGATTTTCTCACGATCCATTTATATTCTCATATCTAAATGAAATATAAATTCAAACCCATCAAATAAAACTCAAAATTCAAAATTAATTCATGAAAGTTTCCTTACGTCCCTTTAATCTTCCATTAAAGGACTTAGCCAAAATCAACTCTAAATCTTGATCAAACCTATTCAAATCCTTGGGATTTTCTCAAAAAATATTTATATTCTCATATATAAATGGAATATAAATATAACTCAATCAAATCAAACCCTCAAATTAAATTCCAAATTTAAAATGCTTGAAATTCCCTTAAATCACTTAATTTTTCATTAATGGATTTAACCTAAACTTTGATCAAATTCAAACTCATGGGATTTCTCAAAACTTATTTGTATTCTCATTTATATTCTCACATATAAATGAAATATAAATATAAACCAATCAAATCTAATTCAAAAATTAAATTTTAATTTAAAAATTCTCTTAAATCCATTAAATTCCCTTTAATGGATTTAACCCAAATTATGATTAAACCACTTCAAATTCTTGAAATTTTCTCATGGTCAATTTATATTTACATATATAAATGAAATATAAATTCAAACAATCAAAACCAACTCCAAAACTCAAACTCAAATCCATTCAAAATCAAATCTAAGCCTTTCAAGCCAAAATCTTGAACTTAGCCAAATCAATTCCAAATCAAGCCAAACTCTGATTTTCTCTCATGGTTCAATCAACCCTATCATGAGCTCATATGTAAATCCAACCAATCAAAATAATCAAACCTAAATAAAAAAATCAAAACCCAAGACCCTTCATATTCTTCCTTTGAATATGAAATTTTCAAATTGATCAAAATCCATTTGACTTCAAACCACTTGTAAATGGATTTATATTTCAATCAGTCCATATATATCAATCAACTTCAAATCAAGCTTTTGACCACATTTGACTTGACCCAAAGTGACCTAAAGTACCCTTATGAGCCAACTTTTGATCCTAACCAAATTGGATTGAGCCAAACTCATATACCCCTCTCATCATAATCAATAATCATCATGGGATGATCAATCAATCAAATTGGGTGAAACCAAGTCAAACCTAAGGGTTGACCAAGTCAACACTTAACCTAAAATAAAACCTATCATAGCCAAAATCCACCATTGACCAAATTGATTGAAACCAATGATCCAAGTTCACTCACGACCTATGTTTAAACTTGACCAAGCCAACATTTGAGCCTAATCTAGCCCAATTGGCTTGATAAGTTAACCCATTTTGACCTAAAGGTCCAAAATGTGTCAAAACTTGATCAAATCTAAATTGATTGAAACCAGTGGGTCAAGTCCATTCCAAATCACTTGTAGAACTTGACCAAAGCATCAATGGCCAACTAGATTGTTTGACTTAGACCCAACATGACCTAAAGGGGTCATGTTGAGCCAAAATTGAACTTAACCAAAATTGATTGGAAACAAAGATACCAATCCTCCATATGACTAACCTACCACCGTTGACCTACCTCAAAAATGGGTCAAATGGGTCAAATAGGTCAACTTGACCCATTTAACCTAAAGTCATATGAGCCAAAAAATCTATACCAAATTGTGCCAAACCAAAGGCACCAAAATATTTCAAATGGTCATATGAACTTGACTCAAGCCTTGGTTTGACCCAATTTGACCAATTGATCAACTTGACCCATTTTGACCTAAATGGGTCAACATGAGCCAAACCCTATCAAATGGATTCCAAATCCAATGAAACTTGGCCAAACCTATTTTCTCAACATACCAAACATACCCAAAGTGAAAAATTGCAAAATGACTATTTTACCCCAAGGACGGAGAACAAATTTTGCCTAGGGTATTTTGGTCATACACTTCACTTCACTGAGCTTCCTAAAAGCTCAAGGGGACTTAGTGATTAGTGGTGCACCCAACCCAATGGGTTTGGGTCTGCCCATTTGGCCCTTAGACCAAACCCCCTTAGCCTAAAATTAGAATTTCAAACTCCCTCTCAAGCTCAATTCAAGCACATGGGAAGTTGGCATTCGACTCCTCGCCAAACGACCATGTGCACACTCAAAACAATAAAGCTCACTCCATATGATCAATTGGGTCAAAATGGAATGGAAATTGGTTGTCCAATCCTTCAAGGGAGATATATACTCCCCTAATTCACTTTTTTTCATGGAGTCAAGGTGATTGAGTGAGAGAGAGTCAGAGGATCCATTTGAAAGTGATCCTAAACTTCTTAGAGGGAGATTAAATTTCCATCTTCTTGATTTTCTCCACTTGAAAATAGGGGAGGTCCATTGAAGAGCCAATTTCTTCCTCACTCTAAATTAATCCAATTGCTCTTGCACTCCATGGAGGGTCAAGTCAGTTTGTCTAAGCTCTCTCAAGTTCTAAAGGCAAGGGGAGACTAGCTTGATCAAAGATGTAAAGGAATTGAGGAGGGTTGGTCCATAGAGCTCTACACTCAACCTCAAGTGCTCAAAACTTTAGCAAGGGTTAATTTCAACTGAGGAAGCTCCCTAGGAATCGAGTGTGGTGATCACCTCCAGCAAGGTTAGTGATTTTTCATGCTCAATTCTAATAGGTGTTGGTCCTTTGTGAAGTGAACTTTAATTTCATAGGATCTTAGCCATTGGATGTATTGGTAATTGCATGATGAAGGTGTGGGCTAAATTCTAGCCTAATTCGAGCTTAATCGAGCTTGGATCAAAGCCTAGAAGGTGGATGAATCTCATTCCTCTTGAGCTTTGGCTGGGATGAATCTTTGTCGTCAATCCATGTAGTTTGGATGGATGACCAAGATTATTCCCATTTATATACATGTTATCAATTTTATAAACCGCAGGGAGATCTCTAGCCATCCAATCTTTGATTGGAAGGCAAAGATCAAAAGCGCGTGTGCCACCAGCCGCCTTTTCGATGTGATGCTTAAGTGAGTGTCCTATTACGACATGTAAAGCGTCACCACCACCGCCATACACCATGGTGAGGATTAGTTAGGGCTTTTAATTAATTCTAATTAATCCTTAGATTTTCTAAAATTCATATCTCAACATAGAAAAATCAAAAAATAAAAGAAAAATGCTATGGAAAAATTTGAATTACCCTTTTCTCTTAATTTGGGTTTCTTTGGGAAAATTAATTAGCTAATTATCCTTTAATTAGTTTATCAATTAATCTCAAACTTCTAGGTTCATTTTAGGGATGACCTCCTCTCCTAATTTTCTTGAGATTTATTGAGGGCTCAATTGAGGAAATTGCTATTTCATTCCATAATTCTCCCTTTTATGTAATTAAAGATAATTAAGGTATGATTAGTGGATTTACCCTATGATTAAGTTTGATTAAGGTCAGATCCAGTGAGTAGGGGTTTTATGAAATAATTTTGGGGCATTTCTCCTAAGCTATTCCCTAAACCCCTTTTCTCTCCTTAATCCCCTCTTAATTAAGGGTTTACTCATTAATTCCTTTATTCAATTTTCAAAAATTCTAAAAAGTTCTATAACTTAATTAATCTACCTTGGGTAGATGCTTAGGTGTTTAATAGCCTAAGTTCAATTAAGAAAATTAAACCCCTTTTATAAGTATGAAAGGGTGTTTTAAAAGTACTTAAGCTTAGCTTAATTAACTTTTAATTGTGAGCCAAATTGCATTAGGCCTTTTCATTCTTTGGTGCATTACAAATTTAAATACTTTATGAGTTTTATGTCATCTCATTGGCTCATATTACTTAGTTAATTTTGTAAGGTGGTGTAGGTAAAAGTTAATTAAGCCACTTAATTTATACCTTAACCTAATCAATGCTTAAAATGGATTTAATTATCTAAAAAAAAAAAAAAAACAAAATAAATGTGGGAATGGGTTAACAACAGCAAACTCATCTCACCTTTTCAAAATTAAATTAAACTTCAAACTAAACAAAAATTATTTTAAAATTCACTTTGATTTATTCTAAATATTCTTATTCCTTAAGAATGTATTTATTTAAGTAAAGTGAGTTTGTTTACATGATTTCATCACTTTGGATCTTTTCAGCATGTTAAGTTGTATACCATGTGATTCATGCATTCATAATTTCATATTTCAAATTTTAAAAATAAAAATTGTTTACTTTATGTCAAATGTGCATGTGTTGGCTAAAGTAAAATATGAGTGGCTATTATCATTACTAAATCCAAAATATTTTTAAAACTCATAAATGAAATATCAAATTTGAAAGTGTATGTGATGGATCATAAAAGCATGTTTAGCATAGGTTCTCTTTCTTCCTCATGTTAGCATAGTTTTGAATATGAGTTAGTAAGATGTAGGGTTCATTTGAAAAGAACCCAACACTTACTTAATCCCATACCCTATTCATCCCTATGCTATCACTTTAGAAAGTTTACCTATACTTCTTGCATAAATTGCATAAACAAAAAAAATCTATTAAACAACTTTTGCATATTCCTTTTCCATGTCATTTCTTTATATACATGTTTGTACTTAAGGAAAGTGGTATATTAGTCACAACCCCGAGGTTTGCAAGGCTTTAAGTCTTGTACCTTACACCTCTGGTAAACAATGGCGCTATACTCACTTATGCCTTTCTTACTTTCATGTATGTATGTGAAATTTTGGATAAGGAAAACCCTTTTCGACTAAAGAAAAATCATGCATATTCAACTTCTAAATTTTCTTAAATTGATTACTTAGCATGCATCATAAAGTGTATTAACTACTCTCATTTGCATGTATAGATATGCTTAGGGTCCATCCATATTCATGTTATATATGTTGGGAAAGAAATGAAGTAATGTGTGTTATGTGAATTTTGATTCATTTTATTTAATCTTAAAATGCCTTTCTTTTTGAATAGGTTTGTTTAGGGTTTATCTAAACTTAGTATTGATTAAAAGATGTAATCAAAATATTCACCTAAATGAAATTAAAATATGAACTTACCTTAGAAATTACTTAAGGATTAGGGAAGGAAAGAGAAGTTCCCTTTTCTTTCCCTCTCTTTATAACTTAGTAATTAATTATAGGTTTCACTCAAATCAAATTAAAACATGAAATAAAAATATCCCAAAATACTTAAACAACTTAAATGAAACCCTCCTCTAAGTTGAACATGTTCTTCACACTTAGAAAACTTGAACTTAATGTCCTAAGCTAAGCATACCACACAAACCTTTAAAGCACACACATTAGCCTAAGTCACTACTTCTAACCTTAGGTTAGGTCGGTGCATGGTTTGATGTTATATTTTATTTTATGATATATATTTTAGACTAGATGTTAGGTTGTATGCTCATAGAATGAATGGTAAAACGTGCTTAGTCTAATTATTCTTTTCTACAGTTGTGCTTAAGGGCATCATAAATAAAAATATAAATGCTTCTTGCTTTAGGTGCTTATACCCCAAGCATAATCAAAGGGTGGACTTAGTCACCCATGTGTGTGGGTGATAAGTCTAATATACATGCTTGGGATTTATGTGGTGTGATTTAACTAACCCTTATTTTGCAAGTGTTAGCTAGATTTTTGTTTTCCCTTTCCATGTAATAATTTGTATATTTAGGATCTTGGAATGAATTATTATGGGGATTATGATGAACATTGGTCATAAGATCCTATCTTATGCACCATGTGAAGCCTTGGAGAATCCACCAACCATCCAAAGAAGGAACCAAAGAAGAAAAGAAGAAAGAAGAAAGAAGAAAGAAGAAAAAGAAGAAGAAGAATAAAGCTTGAAGACCCCATAACAAAATTCCTTTGCTTAAATTGTATTTTGATTCATTTGTAATCCGGTTGTATAAGGTAGAGCTCACATTTGATATTTTTTTTGGGTTTATGGTGCTTTGACCATGTCCATTTATTCTTTTGATTAGCTTTATAAATTATTTGATGATTTGTTTAGCTTTTGTATTAAGTGACATGATTTTCCTAGTTTCTTCCTTGCTTTGTATATGTGTATGTGGGATTAGGTCTTTAGGAAAAATAAATCTTTTACCCAACTTAATAATTCAAATTAAAATTTAATAACTCATAACCTCACCTAAAGCTTAGGTTTAAATAAAGATAAAAGAATTAGCAACCCCTTAGTTGGATGAGTATTTCTTTATAATATCATGCACAAATGCATCTTATTCCACTCTTGATTGGAGGGCTTCCACCTTTGGCAGAGAACTTGGCTTGACCTTTGAGGGTCACGGTGGAAACTCACCTCCTACCTTCTTGCCCAAAAATCTAATTTCTCATGCATTAGTCATAAAATCCTATTTTCTTGTGTCAAAATGATTGTCCAAAAATAAAAATAAAATGAAATTTTAATTGCATTAAATTTAGGTCATTTGAAGCATGTCCCTTTACATGATTTAGGCCCTTTGGGGAGTGAGTTTAAGGACTTAGTCTCTTTCCAAATAATAACAGCCTAACTATCTTGCATAACTATTAAGACTTGCCTACATATATTTAAAATTGTAGGAGGAGTTAGTTGGTGGCCACCAATAGGCAGTCATAAGTCTAAGCTGTCGGGTGGTTTGTCCTCTCTTGTGGAGGAAAACCAATTATCCATTTTCACCTCAGATTTAGGTTGTGCTTCCGGCCCTCGCTGAAGCTTCCTAGATTTTGGTTCTGAGGTTGTTTCTCCTCTTTTGTGGGCCATAAGCATAATTCCTCACCTCTTAGGCATTTTTTTAATCTTGTGTTAAGGAATCTTAAGCCCTAAATTTTTAATGAAAAATGCAACTCAAACAAACTAAATTAATTTCTAAAATGTAAAGCTCAACTATAGGATAGTTTGAGATGCTCGCTAGGTTTCCTAGCATTATGAGCATCTCGTACTTATTTCCCATTTTGGCTTCAATAATAATTTTCTCTTTTGATCAATCCCATTTTTAATCTTCAAAAACATAAACTAATCAATTGATAGTCATTCATATTGAAATCTTTAGAGACAACGATCATTTACCTTAATCGAGAGTTTTCCTAAGGGATCCTGTCCCTTAGGATGTAACTAACTATGGGGGCTTCCCCTGTATGAAACTTCACGAACCTAGTTTAAAATAAACCTTGCTTTACTTTTTCATGTAAAATAGGGAAAAAATCTCTGGTACATATGCAGACCCATCATCCTTAATAGTCCTTATTGAGGTGATTGGTTGCACTAAAGGGTAGTGACTTCTATCTTTCGAGATAGTACACTATACCATGATGATGTATCCACCTGAATAAGTACATCTGGATCTGTGGCATCTTACCAAGATGAATTTTGTAAGGGATTCCTCTTTCTTTTCTTCCCACAATTTGAAAGCGACTCTTTTATATAAATTTTTAACCAAATAGATTTTCTACTCTGCTGGGGATGGTTCTTATCTCCATCTTTGGTAAATGATAATTGTCTTTGAGTATCGATAGTGTATTTGAACTTTGGTATAAGTCTGAGACTATCCTTCTTTCTATTGGCATTTAACTCCTTTCATTCTTGAGTTGAGTTAGCCAATATCTTTAGGTTTTAGGACCGCATTCCTTGTTGGTCTTAAAACTCCTGTTAGGTTCCTCCAATGGGTAAAATGAAAAGATCTAAAATAAAAGAAACATCTCTCAAAGTATTCCTCCTTATCATTTTCATGATAAGGAAAGGTTCATCCCAAAAATAATAAATCTTCCATAAAGAATCTTGCTTTTCAAAAGCACCTTTTTCAAAAAAATGCACTTAATAAAATATTTTCCAAAATTTTCACCACCTTCATTTAACAATTCTTATAATTGTTACATGTAAGGATTTTCAAAAATAAAACTAATAACATTTTCCAAAAGCACAAATAAATATCTTCTTTCAATTCACTTTGATGATGATTTCATTTTTTTAAAAATAAAATAAACAATCATGTTTTTCAAAAATCATAAATCATAAAATTTTCAAAAGAACACATGAATCTTTCTATTCAATACACTCATGCTTATTGAATAGAAAGTTCATTTGTAACAAATTAAAATTTTCAAAAGCACACATGAATACCTTCATTTAATATACTTACATTTATAAAATCAAGATTTCATTCCCAACTAAAAAATAAAATATCATTTAGGAAATTCTACTTAAGCATACCTCACATATGTTTTAAGTTGGAATTCCTCCCTTTCAAAAAGCAACAATCACACACAAAATATTTTACATTTCAAAGATAAATTGATCTCCATTCTACATACTTAAATTTGTTGAATGGAGGTCCTCTTTTCAAAACATTAAAACCAATAATCATAACTCAAAAATTTCAAACATATTTGGAACTTCATTTAACATACCCAAATTTGTTAAGTGAAGTCTCCAAATTTAAAATCCAATAAAATTTTTCAAACATGCACTTGGAACTTCATTTAGCATAATCAAATTTGCTAAGTGAAGTTTCCAAAATCGAAAATCAATAATCATATTTCAAAAATTTTCAAATAATATTTGGAACTTTATCTAGCATACCCAAATTTGTTAAGTGAAGTCTCCAAATCCCAAAAATTCATTTTTTTTTCAAAACATACATTTGGAACCTCACTTAACATACTCAAATTTGTTACATTCCAAATCCAAAATCAAAATTTCAAAATTTTAAACACATTTTGAACTTCATTTAACATACCCAAATTTGTTAAGTGAAGTCTCCAAATTCAAAATTCAAAATTTTTATACATTTGGAACCTCACTTAACATGCTCAAATTTACTAAGTGAAGTTTCCAAATCCAAAATAAAAATCAACAATCTTATTTCAAAATTTCAAACACATTTGAAACTTCATTTAACATACCCAAATTTGTTAAGTGAAATCTCCAAATTCAAAATTCAAAATTTTTTCAAACATACATTTGGAACCTCCCTTAGCATACTCAAATTTGCTTAGTGAAGTTTCCAAATCCAAAATAAAAAAAAAATCAACCATCATATTTCAAAGTTTTCAAGTAGATTTGGAACTTCATTTAACATACCCAAATTTGTTAAGTAAAATTTCCAAATCCAAAATTCAAAAATTTTTAAAACATATTTTGGAACCTCACTTAGCATACTCAAATTTTCTAAGCAAAGTTTCCAAACTCAAAACAAAAAATCAAACACCTTTGGAACTTCTTCCATTAGCATACCAAATTTGCTAAGGAGAAGTTTCCATTTTCAAAATCAAAATGAAATCAAAATTCTAAACACACCATTTGGAATTTCATTTAGCATACTCAAATTTATTTGTGAAATTTCCATTTCATAAAACCAAGTGGGACTTCATCTTTAGCATATCAAATTTCCTAAAGTTGAATCTCCACTTTCAATCATTTTAAAAAAAAATGAAACACCTTATGATCCCTTAGCATACCCAATTTGCTAAAGGATCCTACCCTTTTAGAAATCAAAATTTTCCAAATGAATGAAACACTTAGGATTTTCTTAACATACCTAAATTTGCTAAGAACCCTATTTTTCAAAATTAAACAAAATACACTTGTATTCTTCACTAAGCATACCTAAATTTGCTAAGTAAGAATTCTAGAATTTTCCAAAATCAAAATAAAACAAAATTTTCAAAGAAACAATCACTTTTACTTCACTTAGAATACCTAAATTTGTTAAGTAAATAAAATTCCAAAATATTCAAACAAAATAAAATCATTTGACTTTAACATACCTAAATTTGTTAAAGGAAAGGGTCCCCAAAATCACAAATTCAAATTCAAAACAAAACAATGAACTATGGAAGCATCCTATAAAATTTTGAATCCATATTTCAACATACCTAAATTTATTGATGTTTGGATTCATACTCAAATTCCTCTTTCAATTAATCTTTCCAAATTCACACCCACTTAACACTTCCAAGTTGTTGGACGAGGGTTCAAATTTTCAAAATTCAAAATTGAAAATCTATGGAGATAGAAAACTGATGCAAGTTCATTTCACATTGCATATTCTTTTCAGTCAGTACAGTTTTAATTTCAGTTTACTTCAGTCATTACAATGGCCAGTTCTTACAAATTTGTCTTTACTTTCCCTAACGGCATGGAGCTAGCCTTAGATCAGGCTGACTTCCCTCGTTTGGACCATACCCACTTGATCTATTTTGGCCGAGGATTTGAGGGGGCAAGGATCACTTGTGAGGGCATTCACCTCACCATAGTCAGGAAGAAGGGTGGTGAAGAGTATCGGTGGGCTTACCCTCGATTATATCACCTCACTAAAGAGAAAGCTATGGTACCAGACTTCGGTGGTTTTATCGGATTAACATTTCAGTTGTAGTTCATCCTAGAATTGCACATGTTGCCCCGGTGCATGCTAGCACCTACCATCTGTATCCTCCAAGGGTAAGGCTCCCCTGGTTTTAGGGCTTGCCTCCATCACATTTGAGTTTGGGTCTAGCTTACACTCCTCTCATCCTACTCGTACTAAGCGTAGGAACAAGAACTGTATGGTCAAACGGTTCCACACTGGATAGCAGAGAGCTTGAGGCTGCGAGATCAACCATGGATGAGTCTCCCATGATCACTTCACCAGTTATGAAAAAATTTCATCCTCTCGAGGATCAGATAGAGAGGATGCCAGGAGGATCCGTTCGCCTCCTCCGGTGGTGCATCTACAATGGTTCTAGGAGTAGGGGAGTATGACCCGCTCTTTCTACGCTAGGTAGAGGAGCATATGGACGCTTGAGTACCGTTGATCTTCAATATGTTATCCCCCCATCATGTGGGAGGTGATCCATCGAGAGGGGGAGGCCCATACTTCATACATTAAGAGAGAGAGGTTCTAGTCAACCGCTTACGCTTTGGTTCTTTCGGCCACTACGCGACCATACTGATAGTATTCTCCTCACGGGGACCAGCCACCACAAGAGGGCAGTTCCTGTGCACAAAGAGTCGGTGGTGTCTCCACCCCACCACTCTACCCCATCCGCATTCTAGTGTGGTTTTAGCATCACCCATTCCATGTAAGGCCATGAAGGCTACATGGGGAAAAGCATGTACCCGTTGGTGATCGCTATGGGGGATCTCCTCCTCACCACCCATTATAGGAGGAGCTACTCTCCCATATGCCCTAGTGGTGGTGGTGGAATGAGTGGCGACCCATCGCATTCCTTCACCAACTCCACCTATACAGTCGGATGCAGAGATGGTGATGGTTATCATGGATATTCCAGATGATAGTTCAATGGAAGTAGTGGTAAAGGATCATCCTAGGATTGTTATCCCTATTACAGCTAGCATCAGTCAGGATTATCATTCTTCTAGTAAGTACAGTCCACACAAGATTGACTCTCCAACTACAGGTGATGTCTGGTTCCTCTCAGTGCATGATAGTGATCACACCAGGCAGCCTAAATTATTTGTACCTACTTAGTTAGATCGATCCTTAGATGAGATTATTGCACACTACTTTATGGAGAAAAAGGAGATCTTAGGGTAGGCATGGCTTGATGAAGAAAGAGTTGACTTGAGAAGATGACTTGATGGGGATTGCATGTGATGCATGGTTCTCTTCTTAGGAGCAATAGGCCATGGAAGATGATGAGGTTAATCAAGGAGACACTACAAAGTCGATCACCTCGACTTTAGTTAAGGAGAAAGACAAAATATATTGATAGGATGGCACAATTGTAGGACTTGTTTAGTGTCAATGCTTGAAATAAGCCCCTCAGTTCATCCTACAATCGATGTCGGTCGGCTGAACTAGTGCATGTCTTAGACCTAGTTAAGACTCTACCTCCCATCGAGCAAGGTAGCACTAGTGTATAGAAGGTGGAGTACCTCCATACATAGAAAAGATCTAAAATCCATGGTTGAGCAGCAGGTGAAGGAATCCTTGGCTCAAGCTTGGGGAGGATCATCGGTTCCAAAGGGTAGACCCTACCTGGAGGAATTTGACGCTATCAAGATTCCTAAGGGGTTCGTTCCTCCCTCCTTCAAGAGCTTCGATGGCAGTGGGAACCCGAGGCAACATATAGCTCACTTCAGGGCTAGTTGTTGTAACGTAGGTGGCAGTGACATTTTACTCTTTAGACTCTTTGTAGCCTAGCGGTGTCACTTTTGTTTTAGATGAACCAATGGTTAATTATTTGCTAAGTTAGAGCAACTCTTCATCAAGAGATTTGGAGCTTCAAAGGGTTCTTGTAGGTGATCTTGTTGTAGCCCAAGACTCAGTGAGTCACTTGTTGATTATATTCTTGTAACGAGTATGAAATGTGAACCACAGCTATTTGAACAGCATGCCATTGAGATTCTCTTGAAGAATATCCATGGCCCTGTCACCTTCATGCTTAAGAGCTTCACCATAAAGACATTTGAGAAGCTAATCAACAAGGCAGCTAGTCTACAAGGAGAGGCCAAATAGTTGCCTTTTTTAGAATAGTTGCCAAAGAAAAAACCTAGAGTAGTAGCAGGGGTTGACAAGGTGAAGCGACTAGAGATCAATCGAGACCAGACCTCATCCACCACCTTTGCCACCAGGCGCCATCGCCTTCTAGCAACCAACCCATCATATATAACCACTAGCGTGCATATCCGGTGCTATGATCCACCTCTTTTAGATAAGTTAAACAAACCTTATTCTTTTAAGAGGGAGGTAATCGAAACTCTTTAAAATCTCTTAAAGAAACTGATTTTAGCTACAGAGCCTAGGGATAGGAGGAAGTAGGCAAAAGTCATGATCCAAATTTTGCCCTTACCATGCTATGACATTTTGGAAGATTGCTTTACATTCAAGGACTAGGTTGAACACAAGTTTAATATCGATGCTATCGTTATCCCAAAAGAATATCTTGTGGAGCAACCTTCTAGTTCCATTAGGGTAATCCTTAGGGATACAAGCGATCCTACCAAAACCAAAGAAGGTTGGGACATTTCTTTATCTAAAACCTCTAAGAAAATAATTCAAGATCAATAAGCTTTTCTTTCGGTGCTCAAACAAACCTCAACAGGAAAGTTTGCAAGTTGCTGTGCCAACTCTAGAAAGTAGGAGCTCAACAATAACAACAAACCATGTGTCGATAGCCCTTAGCATAACCACCGGCCGTGTCTCCTTTAGTTCCTTTCTGCGGTGACTTCCATTTCAACTAGTTCTTCTATTTCTTCTTCCAGTAGAACTCTTGTATTAACGGATAACGGCATCAAATCCCTTACCCCACTCAATCTACTTGACTTCTACTTTGTACCTCCAAATACTATCAAGAAATGGAAGAATAAAGCTAATTTGAATCATATATGTGTCTCTTCTGATGAGTGTCTTCTTCTATTCCTAGCAATAACTCTTCAAGTCTAATTAACTATAATAATTTGATCTTCCTCTTCGATTGAGTTGGACTTTTCAACTCTGAATACTATGGGTTAACCTCTTAAGATAGACTTGGAATCATCCAATTCTGAGAGTCCCATAGGAGAAGCTGTAGGTGAGCCTGAAGTGCAGGTAGAACTTGCCACCACCTTGCCTCCAGAGATTACCGAAGTCAACCTCTATAGTGGAAAGGTTCTACCTCCTAGGGCAACACCTCTAGATAGAGGGAAACAAGTCATTAGTACTGAAGATCGAAGCCCTTCCAAGATGCTCCACCCTTGGATATGCTTGTGGAAGAGATCAGAAGGTGGACTACAATGTCATTTCTCATCTTAGAAAGTTGTCATCTAAGCATATATGATTCCCTTGTCTTATCCAAAGAGATGAGGGAGTCACTAATCAAGGCCCTCCTTGATCCTAAAAATATGCTTAGCTTTACATATATGAGGAAGCACATTATACAAAAGAAGCCCAAGGGATCACCTTCACTGAAGACCTTCTACTGGGGACTTGGAGCACAACTATCCCCTACATTAGTCGACATGGATAGTTCTGGACTCATTGGTTCTCATGGATTAGTGCATGACATGAGTCTAAAGACCCTTATTTGAAGATCAACATCTCAGGAGATAGGATTCAATGATCAAGGCAGAGGGCTTTAGGTTTATAGTGTTACCATTGGAGATCGATTGGAAGGCCGCTAAGTTCTACATCATTGATTCAAATACTTTGTTCACTGCTTTTCTTGGTAGTCCTTGGATACATCAGAACAAGATCATCCATCCTCCCTTTATCAATGCATCAAGTTCAGAAAAGATGGAAATGAGTCCCATGTCAATGGGGACAAAAGCCATTTTTAGTTAGAGAGGTTGAGATCTATGAGAATGCAACCTACTATTTTCCTCAAAACACCCTTTCTCATGAATTTGGACAAAATTCAAATGCAAATGCAAAATCAAAAGAAAATGAAGCAAAAGAAAAGATAAAAGAAAATGAAGAAAAAAAGAAAAAAAGTCCAAGTGAGCAAGAAAGGGGAATTGAAGAAGAAGTGGATCCATATCACATTCCATAGTTCATTCCATCATATGGCTATGTGGGTAAGATGGCTCAACCTCCACCAGGTAGAGGTAGAAATAGAGGTAGTTCAGGTGGAAGACCCCTAGTTGACCTTGACCAAGTTGTGTTCTAGTTCATAGGAGTCCCTACTATTCACATAGACTTGGAATCTATCTCAGAGGATGAGTCCAATGTGATTAGTATACCTTCCAACCCCTCTCAATGAGTTCCATTGGAGGTGACTTTTGATCCAACCATAGACAAAGACCAGGCCTCCAAGCAAAGCAAAGTATTCGAATCTAGTTTATGTGAAACTATCAATCGATAGTTGGGAACCTTTGCTCTAACCTCACTTACATCTTAGAAAGTTGAAGGTATAGTAGTTAAGGAAGTCCCTAAGTCTTCCAATGACATGAAACAGAAGAGATTCTTTTTAGGTTCATCATCCTCAAGTCCAGAGCTCGATGTAGGACTTGAGAAAGATACTTTTAAAGAATTATTGGAATTACCTTTTAACTTTTACTAACCTTATGTTCAAAATCTTTATACAAAAGGTTTAGTTCCTCACACATGGTACATAGGTTGAATACTTCAAAATTATGGAACAATACTGAGGGAAGTACAATCAAAAGCGACTAGGATTGATGTGGGTCGATGATGAAGATTATTTGCCTAGTTTTACCAACCATTTGGAATCTAATAGGTTCTTCTCACACATCTTCAACTCTTATGAGAATGTGTGTTTAAAACTTAGATGATCTAGATGAAATCCAAGTCAAAGAGACACCAAATTTGAAGAGGAGATTCATTCAACAATACAAGTTTAAAGAAACCAACCTCGGGATAGAAGAAAATTCTTCACATACATCATTCAAATGAAGAAGAAACAATGACTTAGTTAGGCTATTGAGTTTAAAGACTTCACATGGAGTTATGAAGAAATGCATTATCTCTCGATGTAGTCCACAAGCTAGCAATAGACCCTAATACCTCTATTAAGCAAGCTCCAGATGCATGCGATTAGAAATTGAACAATAGATCATTTTGAAGTTAAGAAATTGATTGATGGTTTCATCGGGGAAGAAAAATATCCTACATGGTTAGCTAGTGTCAGTTAAGAAGAAGAATGGCCAAATTTGCGCATCAATTTTAGGGACTTAAACAAGGCATGCTCTAAGGATGAGTTTCCTCTTCCTATACCGAATTAATGGTGGGCATTGCCTCATCTCTTCTTTTCTTTTCATGGATGGGTCATCGCTATAACCAAATCAAGATGTCTCTCGAAGATGAAAGAAACACTATTTTTTGAACCTCGAAAATCTTCTATTATAAGTCATGCCTTTCGGCCTTAAAAATGCTGGTGCTACATACCAGCAGCCATGACTGGATCTTCAATGAACTCATCCATCATCGGGTTGAGTGCTACGTTGATGATCTAGTAGTCGAGTTTAGAAAAAGGAAGATCTTTGACTTGAGAGTAGTTTTGAGCGGTTAAGATAATATAACCTCAAAATGAATCCCTTGAAGTGTGCATTAGTCACTTGAAATTCCTTAGGTTTA